>JZLH01S0079979.1:3967-16499 GCA_001188425.1 Eucidaris tribuloides | reverse complement strand
GGAGTATTACCCTGGGGGCCATTTCAGTGGTTTTTTTGAAGAGGGGAGTAGACAACATAAATATCCATTTAGCACATAACAACATGTGCAATAAAGCCTTGGGATATTCATGCAGCTTTTATTTTACCACAATATATACACCAAGATAGTTAAGTGCATTAAATTATCATTTTCATATTCAATAGCACTTGTGCTTGACATAACACACACAAGAATTGTTAGTCTTTCATGAACGTATGTTGATACTATCTTCTTGCAAATCCTCCTTCTGCAAAAAAACAAATCAATTTATTATAAATACAAAATACATATACAACAGGGAGCAGAACTTTCTTGTGTTAATTGTCCAGGGAGGGGTGTTGAAACTTAAAGAGGTATTATTATCAATTCAAAATCAATCTGTAGTTAATATGACAGTTGGTAGATAGGCATATGCACCTTGCTCTAAGTAAGAACATGCTCCATTTATGAGCTAATGACCACGTATTATCATCAATCATAAGCCACACATTCAGATAGAAAAAGGTGTAGCTGCGACGGCTCTGAGCGGTCTTGAAACCCTCTGATGATGCCCTTCAGATAGCACAGAATTCGCGTAGCAGCTACGCCTTTTCGCCGTCTTAAACCATTTACACAGCAACCAAAAAGGTGGAGTCACTTCTGACATTGCGAGACCGGAACAGGAAGTGTATATTTGTACGCGCGATTGTCTTTTGTTTTTCGGCGCGGATGTTGGTGAACTTTGCATGCATCACTGCACAACGAGTAGCAGAGACGGCTTAACTCATTCAGACAGAAGGTGAAGCGTATCAACTATTCCTTTTCGCCGGCTCTGAAACACCTCCGGAGGTGTTTCAGAGCGGGCTCAGAGCGGGCGTACTTAATACTCCTTTTCGCCGGCTTAAACCATTCAGACAGAAATTGAAGGAGTAGCAGAGCCGGCTCAGAGCCGGCGAATTTGGGCTGCCTGAAGGGGTTTTAGTAATAACATCAATGCGTCCGTCTTTACTTTTTCCATCCCCATCCCATAAAATACCCCCAAAATAAATAAATAAATGAAAAATTGATGGAGTAAAGTATTCATAGCACGTATGCTGAACACAACTGCAAACATTCCTAACAAATTGTTTGACTACAAGGTGTTTTTGCCAGGGTAATTTTACACTGTGAATCATTGATGTCTACAAGATATTAGGTGTCCAATTTTACTACTGTTTCATTAAAATTGGCATCATATCTTGGGAAAAAAAAACGTAAAAGAAATTTGCATGGTTACTTCTATGTTGGATGCACATATTACAGCCTATCCATGAAATGGGGGCAAAGTGAAGAAACAAAACAACAAATGACATCTGGTCACAATATTTCATTCTTGTAAGCGCACTTTCAGATATGGTGCAACTAGTTGATAACTGCCATGAGAATAATTCACAAGGTATGCTGATGTTTATTATGTTTTCATAAATACAAAACCTGCATGCTTCTATATATGCTACACTTTCGTTTAATACTGTTGATACAACATCTACACCAGGTGACTTCACGTTTGGTGTAAGTGTTAGCATTAGTGTTGGTAGACATCAAGAGCTGTACAACCGAGCTTAAAGATGTGACTCAGACCAATTGTGAAAGTGTAATTGACAGATTGTCACTGGTGTTATAACTATGATCACATCACTGTCTATAACCCCGTTAAACAATGACCATCAAACATGCCATCAAACTAAAGCAATGTTGTGATTTTATTATGGAATTAACACAATCTTCCTAAACTTTAAACACGGTCAAAAACACTCTATAATGTATTTATATCATGTATGTGACTTGTTTCAGGATGTCCTACTTCTTTCACTATCTGAGATCATAAAATTTTACCATTAACCAAGCACAGCCATGTGCATTAAACAAGATTAGTGTTCAACTGCTGCAAAACGTGGGTAAGCCAAAACAAAAATAACACTACCAACAAACTTGGTGCAACTTTTCCTTAAATCTCATATGCGAGTGTTAGTGAATCGAACAAACGTATGTAAATCACTATCACCAACAGCCCAGCTCAGTTTAACAGATGATATAGAGCATTATCCCAACAACAGCTATTGGAAGTGTATCTTGATTTTATGGACAAGTCACTAAATACCAATTAATTTCATGTTTCAGATTACCGCAAGAGTTTGTGTCAAAATAACACTAACAGCATCAATCTAAAACTTGAAATCACCCACTGTTTTCCAGGGTGAAACAAGGATTGACTGTCGGCGAGTAAAGTCCAAGGTCTATATTACAAAGTTCCCACGAGTAGAGATAGGTCTGCTGGACTTAAAGATCTGCCATTTTTCTTCTTCTCACGCTGGAAGTACCATCATACGTGGTGCTATACACATTGACATCAGTTCCTGGAACAACAGCTTACAGGCATACGGCAAACGGACTTGGGATATCTGAAAATGGAGGAGAGAATTTAATTAGAGGATCAATTGCTCGGTATGAAAAAGAAATAAATGAATAACTAAATAAATAGGTAGGTAAGTAAATTAATCAATATGAAAAAATAAAAGAAAGAAAGAATGAAAGGACGAAAGAACACATAAGTACACACACAAAATACATATGACAAGGTTAAAGATTTGACCACCATTTCACTGACAAAAGTGTGTAAAAAATATTTAGGGGGGAAAATTACCATTTTAACAATGAATATAAGTCTTTTCTAGGGTAAAAGTAAATGTATTTTCAGTTTTTGCAACCTAGAACCCTGTAACTTTCATTATTTTGGAGCCAAAAAACAGATTTTTGCCATTTTTGGCTAAAAATAGCTGTTTTGGGGTGACAAAAATGTTCACCACCTAATTTGAAATGGTTGTAGTATCCACAAAATTAGAACATATTCATTGTTTTTGTTTAGATTCAATATTTTATAGTAAAGTCTTTCTATTGAAACTATATTTGCTTCAGTTTACTGCATATTTTACATGTGGTAACCCGTAGAAATTGCCCTTGGCCGTGACAAACGATAACCTCAAAAATGCCCTTTTCAGCGTGATGCATATTTTGCACCACCATAACATCTGATAGGAAGGGGCTAGAGGGCTGAATTTCCCCTCATTTTATGTAGAATTTAATTAGCTATAGGCTCATTATAATTTTACTTTACTTACAAATATATAAACAAGAGAAAAATGAAAAAAAAAAACCTACCCCTACCCCTTTATTTTGAAAAGTGTGCAAAAAATCAGGACATTTCTCAAAAAAATTATTTTGGGAAAACCAATCAAGCTACAGGCTTGATATTTTAATCAATTGTGCTCCTTATACCTCCCCATAAGTGATTAGATTTCTGATATGATAGCCTTCATATTTTTTTCAAAATAATTTTTTTAGCAATTAGATTTTACTAATTTTGAACCCAAATATAAATACACACCCTGTACAATCTGTTATTTTAATAATGTATTGAAATTTTTTGGATATTTTCTCTTCTAAAACTACTCACCTGTTCTTATAAATACATTTTCAAAACCAACAATGCAATATGCATACATAAGTTGTTGCTATGTCTGGCAAGCTTCAAGCAAGCTGTCAGGTTGTACAGAGCAACATTTGTCAAACAGAATAGTATGCATAAAATTTGCATTTATTATGAAACTGTTCTAAAGGCAAACAAATGCCCTAGTCTGGCTTCTAGACAGAGACAGTTAGATTAACCCGTCTTTATATTGATAAGGAAACTACTATCTTCGGTCAACTGTTTTAAATAATACAAGAGTTTTAATTTAGGCAAAGTAATAATCTCCGGAGGTAAAACAGTCGGAAAGTAAGTGTAGTGTGGAGGTAAATAAAATTGCATGGTCTGGAACTGAGACTTCATATGCCCAGTCGCTACACTGCAACGTACACTCACAAAAAAAAATCTGACATATCTAAAAAACGGAAGCATATTTTGCATTTCTGACTTCAGAAATAAATTCAGCACAAAATTTCAGTCTAGAAAACTTATTTTTTATCATGAAATCATAAAGTTCATATTCTTGGTGAATTGGCAGTCAAATGGTGGTAGAACCTTAAACCTTGTCATATAACAAATAAATAAATATATAACAAAAGTAGTGACACACTAAATTTCAAAGAATAAATATAGCAGGAGGGGGGGGGGGGCGTTTTTCACATGGTAGTACAGTCTGACCTCAGTTAACTGGCCATCAGCTTAGCAGATCTCTCGATTATCTGGACAATAGACTTACCAGTCACTGCAAGTAATTGCTACACCTTTATCAGAAGTGTACACAGAAACCTGCTGGGTATCAGGGGAACAATAAATAAAGTGTCACTTGTGTGGGGTCTGTTTCAATTTGAGCATGGTCTGTGCTTTGCAGTACTATAGCTAATGACATGTATTATCTCCGTCCCCCATAATACTACAAAGTACTGTGTGTGTACATTATCTCTCTTATCCGACCATATCACTTATCCGGATGGCTGCTGGTCCCAATGTGGCCGGACAACTGAGGTCGAACTGTATTCCTCTTTTTTTCCTTCTAGCTCCAATACTTAGTTTGCTAGTAGTAGTAGTAATCCAGGTTTTAAATCCGGTTTAGTCCCCGAGCTACGGGGGTGGCCGGATTCACCTCGCACTCACAGAAATCACCCTCACCCCCTCCCTCCACTTTACTCTATTCGGCGCATCCTCCTCCCTCAACCCAACCCTCCTACTCTCCTCCACCACCTGCTTCTTCCATGTCTTCTTCGGTCGCCCCCTTCCCCTCTGACCAGCCACCTCAAACTCAAGCGCCCTTCTCAAAACATGATCAAAGGTTCTTAAATGGTATTTTGTTCTATATACCAGTGTATTTACATAATATTGATTTATGGCATGCAAAACAGATCTACTACTGTAAACGTGAAATATTTCATGGTGTGGAAATTTACGCGTATTTCGCGCATGCCAATGATAGCACGAAAATAAAAACATGCAAATATTTTAATCATTTGATTTTTTGCAACTCTCTCAGTGTCTTTTGTATTTGTACAGTGTGTACAAGCGTGGCTTGCATCAGAGGCAGTGTTGTGGCGCATGTAGTTGCTTGCTCTCCATGAAATTAAAAACACGCGAAAAGTCACCAAACTCTGCCAGTGCGAAAAATTAATTGCACAAAATTTTCCACTTTTACAGTACCTTTTACCGACACTGAAACTCACCTGAGTCTTGTTCTTGCAGCCTCGACACTCAAACGTGTTGTTGCGCAAGTTGGCGATGGCAATCAGCCCGCAGAAGTTACAGACGTGAACTCTGTACGGATCGGAGACCTCAAAGAGACGCTCACGAAGGAACTGGGCGGCACCGTGGGATATCTGACAATCTCTCTCCATCTCACCGAAACGAAGACCGCCATCACTGCAGCGACAAAGAGACCAAAGTGACATTGTAAGTTAACCCATTGGGTGGTTTCAAGTTCGGTGTTGGTGTTGGTGTTAGGCAACAAAATCGTCTGCTAAACCGAGCTACAACATCGAGCTCGGTTTAAGCAGACGATACCGATTGCACTATCGATTGCACAACACCGAGTGACGTCACGCGCGATTCATGGTGTTGGCTGAAAGTTACGCCGATGGCCGAAATTTTTTGACAAATGTTACAAAAATGAACCAAATCAATACTGCCTGAGTAAAAAATTGTATGAATCTGAAAGGCAAGTTACTTTCCTCTATTCCTATGTGGAAGTTTAATATCAATTTGGCAAATTATGTAAAAATGTTTAAGGGGAAAAGGTAATTTCCACGGTTTGCTTCGCACGGTGAAGCTTTTTCCATAGCCAACACACACACACGAATGTCAGCTCTGTCTATTAACAATGACCAACACCAACACCAACACCAACACCGAACTTGAAGTTACGAATTTCCTAAACCCTAGGGTTTAGTGTTGATGAAGGGGAAAATTACATGTAAATCACAAACACCAACCACGGTACTCGGTTCAGCAGACGATATTCAACACCAGCGTCAACACGAACTACAGGAAGTACGTCATAATTTTCGAGGCCAACCCCGACACCGTGCCTGACTTCAAGTACGGTGTTATAGCTGGTGTTAGTGTTCTTACATCACCAACACCAAATTTCAACACCGAACTTGAAGTCACCCATTGCCTATGGGAACCAGACTTGCCATGTTTTAACTCTATGGGATTTACAGAATCTCAAAGCCAAAGGGTTAAGAAGTCTGGCATGGTGTCATTTCATGTAAAATTCCTTTTAAAAAGTTACAACACAAGTTGACCTCAAATGACATTTAACCTTAGCAAGAGACCTCAAACATACTATACCACTGATGTCCTCAATTCCATAATGTACATTTAATTCAGGTTCGATATCAATTCTTCAGGGAATTCAAAGTTTTGACAGATAGTTTCATAACATGGTGGACAATAATTTTCGGCACAAATTAAAGGTAGAAGGCACCAGCAACTAACAGGCATAAGTTAAGAAAACATTTGAGTTCTTGCCAACCAATCAGATTGCACGTGCACTGCAGGGAGCTGACCATGCGTGACCAATGCATGCCACGCGACATGTGTTAGCTGCACCGTGGTAATGTATGCACTGTTTGAATTGATAAGCTCCTCCCCCTATAGCTGTTTCTGCAAGTTTTGTCTTAGGGTAAAACTTACAAAGACGTAAAATTAACACAAATTAACTAATTTATAGGGCTATCACACAGTACCCCTTATTTAGGCTGTTTTTGTCACCATGTACCATAATTCTCACAATACTCACAATGTCATTTTTATTCTTAACTTATGCCTGTTAGTTGCTGGCGCCTTCTCCCTTTAACCTTACAATGACCTTTGACTTGGGCAAGTAACCTATAACAGAACCAAGGCATGAACACTCCCAAAAATGCAACTACCAACCAAGTATAAATTATTGTATATGCCATATATTTTGTGTGCATATAGTTTTGTAATTTTGCTTTAAAGACATGTACGTTTACATTTTTTTTTCACAATTTTAATGTTATCATTCACTTGGTACAGGTTTATTAGAAAGTGAATTTTTGTTGTTTTCTTTTTGTAGTCACAAAATTTGCAAATATTAAAACACCATGAAATATGCAGCATATACAGTACATCCCTCAGTATATAAGGTAAATCCCTCATGGCAAATGAATTTTAACATAACAAACAAAGAAGCAACCCCCTGCCCCTACCCCCAAAAACACACACAAAGAAAATAGAAATATCACTGAAGGTGATTAATACCCCCCTTCCAATCATGACCCTGATTTATTGACATAATATGCTGTTACCATGGCAATACAGTGTTTGACATATTCAAAACATGTGTCTTGCTCATGTCATTAGCATCTGCTCACAAGTGAGGAAGTAGTTTGAATTTGATCTGCAAGATTAGCAACAGACTGACTGACAACCCAACCGTACGCTGATTCCTATATACCCTCTCCAAACTTTGTTTGGAGGGGATGTAATGATCTTCCTTTCAACTGCTAGGCCCTACCGTGATCTGCCCTCCATAGGTTGCCTGTTCAGGATCTGGACCGGGCCCCGGGCCCTGGAGTGGATCTTGTCGTCCACCATGTGCTTCAGACGTTGGTAGTAGGTGGGACCCAGGAAGACTTGGGTGCTGATCTTGCGCCCCGTGAACCCGCAGAACAAAACCTGCAAGAGAGGAGATCACAATTTCATGATCAGAGGTGTGGAGGAGGGATTGCTATGCCTCGAAACATCCTCCCCACCCCCAATCAAGGGAAATTCAGTGTTGCCATTTTGGCATTTTTTAAAATATTGTTTGGCATTGAAGAATTCAAAGTGCATGCCAAATGGCTTTTGGGCTTTTTTTTTTTTGCATTTCACATGGCATACCTAAAAATCAATCAAACCCAATTTTCAAGAGTATTTTCAGTAAATCAGGTGCCACAAGAGTCCAAAGTAGCCGTGTACTTGTACCTCACGTGCAAAATCTGGCTGAGCTTAAACCGCGGCACTCAAATTTTCGGCTGCGGCAGAGGTTTCAAAGGTGTTATAAATTGATTACAACGTTATTTCTTACCACATCTAGGCTATGCTGCCCATAAAATGCATCACATGCAAATTTGGCGCTTTGAGAATCGGAAAAGCTGGCAATCCTGAGCAATTTTGCTATTGTTTTTAGTGTTTATATGCAAAACAAAATGACTGATTTGTATTTCAAATACAGCTATTTTAGGGCTTTGAATAGCTAAAATTAAAAAAAATTCTCTGCCCACTGTTCCTGGAAGCAGCTTGTGCTTGCACCAATTTAGGAACTGCAGACCTATTATTTTGCTAGTCAGATTTGTTTTTCATCTGTTTAGCAGACACCAGTGATGATATGAAAGTGTTTAACATCAAGATTTCATTGATTGACCACTGCACTGATTCAGCACCTATGATAGGGAGTAGAGCTGGCGAAATTTGATCTAAACCTCATTCGATTATCGTGGAACAAACATTGTCGATAACACGATTTATCGCCTATAAGTTGAAAAATATACTTCTAATGAATAAGATAAATCTATTGTAGGGTTAAATTGACAGTGCCCTGTAGGGCTGTTATCAAAACGTGGTCAAAACAGTGTTGCTTTCTGTAGACCCTCTTGTAACTAGATCGGGAGATTCATGGTGCCGATTGTTAATAAACAGATCCTAGCTTTTTTGATGGACAGTTTCTTGAAAGAGATTGTTGACAATTACATTAAATGCACTAGTGCTCCTGACACCACAAGTTTGATAGCTGAAAAGCATGGCGGTCTCAGTTTCACCCCACCTCCCTGTACAGGCAGTAGCACTCATGTGCAGAATATTCATAGCTATTATGGGGATTTCTTGATCCCTCCCACTGCAGTGCATGCATTTGCCTCATTAGGTTTTCATAATCGATGATATTTTTTGCCATATCGTGCCTCTGGCGATATTTTGAAATAATCATGAGATCATTATCGTGTATTCAATATTTTTTCAACATCGCCTAATTTCGATATTATCATAATATCGCCCACCACTATTGAGCCTCTGTCAAAAATCTTGTTCATCAAATTACTAGCTCACCACCAAAATCAACATGAACATAAGCAAATTGGAACTTAATTCAAAGAACAACTATCTTGTTACATTAAAAAGCCTTTTTACTATTGGTCAAGGATAACCAAAACCAGCCTGATTTTCATGATATGTCAACTACAGTGTGTCCCAGAAAAAAATGGTCCAATCGGAAGTTATTTTTTTAATATATGAAAATCATATACAACCTAGTCAAGTTGGATATTGTCATAAAGCTAAAAGACCATACATTTCAGTGCAATTTATTTCATTTCATTTGGTTCTGTCAATTCTGAGATATATTGAATTTTCTGCAATGATGCAAAATTGTGTTTGTCCCAGTATACTGTATGTGCTATACATGTTCATGGAGGTTCTGCATTATTCTTTAACAATGAAACCCCAATGAGAGTGTGAAAAGTAATGTGTAATTAATCAATTCAGCTAAACAAACAGATTTTTCAGATTGTACATTTCCAATTTCCTATTGTTTGTAGTACAAAGGGGGTAATAACTTTGATAAAAGGTCTAAAATAAATGAGATGTGCAGATCATCATCATGTCAGTGTGAATGCAGTCTGGTAAAGAGCAGACATGATCATGTACAATATCCTTTCAAAGCCGAGTAAGGGTTAATTGTATTTGATTTTTTATTCACTAGATAATCAGAAATAAACATATTGAAGAAAAAAAGACATTTGTTATTGTTTTATTATTGATTTTCATAATTCAATTTGTATGAGTTATGTAAGTAACAATACCACCAATTCAGTTGTCATTATGACCAATACATAAAAGTGGGACAAACATGATTTTGCCTGACTGAACAAAAGTAATCATAACTTTTGACTTATAAAAGTAAATTAAATGGGATTAACTATATCAGAAAGAAAATTTATTCTGCTTTATTATAATACCAAATACACAAACTTTTGAAAAAATTACACACTTTAAATAATTTTCTCCCGATTGGACCATTTTTTCTAGGACACACTGTAGTTTTGAAAATAATATAAATAAAACAGTAGCATTTGTGACTGACGAGCATAGTATGGCTCAATCGACTGGAAGTCTGACAGACCTCAAATACCTTATAAGCATTTACACTTATACTGTACATGCTCTCCTGCCCGCCCCCAAAATCACATGGCAACAAAGTACAAAATTTCAGTATCGCAAATAACCTTTTTTTTCACTGGGAGGGGGTATCCTGCCCTATGCTTACATTACTACTGTGACTTTATTCTACGATAGATATAATGTAAAGGTCTGTATTAACCCTACGTTAACTAGGGGGGGGGGTCAATTTGACCCCCCCTCGACGAATTTCGCGACCATGCCGCCGCACAAAATTTTTTGACTGCGTCGCTGGCTGACTTTTTACTTTCAAGTCTTGCGCATCTTTTGAGACCGTTTTGGCGAAAATCGGACATACCGTTACGATGCTGCGCGAGTTTTTATACATGCATGTCAACCCCAAAATTGCTCAAAAACGTGATTTCGTGTACAAAACCAATGGAAATTGTTGTTTTCAGCCAATAATCATAAATGTATGATTATTTTTACTTTTGCTGGTTGAAATGGATTAAGCTTACGCTGTTTATGATCACATAAGTGTCCCCGACAAATTTCATCGAAAAAACAATAAAAAACAAAAGGCCGAAAAAAACAAAGAAATACATAAGAAATTCACAAAACAATAAAATACATAAGAAATTAATTCTGATTCGGCAAATTTTTTTGTAGATCATTGTTAGAAATGTCAAAGTGAACATTCTCACCAAAAATTAGCATTCTACTAGCTATTGTAAGCGAGTTATAGCCGAAAACATAATTGCATACACTTATTTGCATAATTAATTACTTTAAAAATATAAAAGATAAATTTTTTGAAAATTTTACTATACAGTGTTGTAAGTTTACATCCGGCTCTATGCGCATGCAAATTTTCGCGGCGATCGCGCGATCAGCGGCCGAGATCTGAAGTGGGGGTCAAATTGACCCCCCCCCCCCCCAGTAAAAACCTGGTCTGAAATAGCCCAGTTAAAATAGGGTTAATGACTTCTGAACTTTCAGTCTAGCAACCATTGCAGGCCTTCAACTCTGCTTGGTTGAAAAGGTAGGAGAAAATTATGGGCAAAATTCTCCAAAAAAGTAGGAGAAAGTAAGATTTAATCAACCAAAGTAGGAGGAAAGTAGGATACAGATGACATCCCATAAATCGACGTCGCACAGGTCGAATTATCGCCTATGTCAAATATTTTTACAGTCCCAATTTGTTCTGTGTTTCTTCAATGGGAAGTTTTTCTTCTAAGTCGATTTTTTTAATTGAATATTGCTTATCTCAAACATATTTTCGAGTCCCAAAGAAGGCAATCATGTGTAAAATCATTCGCCTAGGTAGAAGTGGCCACATCTGTCATTCTTGAAGGTCTTAATGGGTTGACCTTTTGATATCTGCCTGTCAGTATGACCGTAAAGATATCATAAACTTCCCATTCCCTCCCTGCCTTTCTCATTTTTGACAACATCCATTTCCCTATACATGTTTCTTCATCTCTAACATTGAATTGTATACAAAACTGTAACTTGAATTTCGTCTAAGTCGACGTGATTTGTGTGGTCCCCAGTGATTCGACTTAAGCGAAGTTTACTGTATTTACAAGTAGTGTTAGGAGTAGTAACCCTGAAAAAATATAAAAATATGTGGAATACATGGAAAACAATTCTATGATTAGCCAAAAAGCGGAAATCCGCGGAATGAATTTTTCTTCACGAACAGGTGATGATGGCAGTTACAGTACCCTCAGCAACAACCTGTAAAGACTACAAAAACCCAAATAAATATTAAACCCATCACAAAAGTTTGTTGTTTTTTGGACAAAAAGTAGGAAAAAGTAAGAAAATAAAGATTTTTAGGGGGAAAACTAGGAAAATTAGGATCTGCACAAAAAAGGTAGGAAAAAGAAGGAAAAGTAGGACCAGTTGAAAGCCTGACATTAGCTTATCAGAGCTGAGGTCTATTGGACCGTCAGTTTATCGGGAAGTGCCCAAATTATTTACCTCGTTGCCTCTCTGGTGATAGCCGTACTCGTGGAGGAGGTTAGAGATCTTTTGGACGTTGACGGAGTCGTTGAAGGGCGTGGCGTCGCCAATCTCACCCTTGTTGGAGGACACCTTGCCCTGAAGGCACTCGATCAAGTGACCGATGGTCATCCGAGAAGGGATGGCGTGGGGGTTGATGATGATGTCCGGATTGATGCCCTCACAGGTGAAGGGCATGTCCTGAAAAAAGCAGAGAGAGGAACTTTTTAACAAACAGTGTGTCCCCCAAAAAATATCCCTCTGATCATACGCGTACGCAGGGGGGGGGGGTGTTTGGGGTGTTCAAACACCCCCCTTTTGCTGAAGGGTGGTGTTAACACCCCCCTTTTTCCACAATATCACCCCCCTTTTACG
>JZLH01S0079974.1:8691-23691 GCA_001188425.1 Eucidaris tribuloides | reverse complement strand
GAAAATAATCATTAAGGACTACAATGTTGTTATTTACTTACAAAACTCTTCACTCTTTTTTCATAGCACATGTCACTGTAAAAAAAAAAAAACTACCCGCACATATTCGTCTAAAGTCTGAGAGGCAGAGTATTGTTCACGCACAATGCTCTGCATGCCCCCTCCAATGCTATATATTCCTGAAACGTGTCGACGCCTCTATATTTCACCCAACTTGCATCAATTACATTCAGTCATTCTTAAGTCAATTCAGAAACAAGACCAAATTGATAATGTCAGTATACATTTATACAGCGCCTAATATAAAAGTTTCTAGGCGCTGAAGTTAGACGTGTACGAGACCTCGTGACCTTTCAACTCCAAATCTAATCAGTTCATCTGTGTCATATATAATACATACTTCACCCAAGTTACATCAAAATCCGACAAGCCGTTCTTAAATTATCGTAGTAACGAACTCAAATCAGACGTGTTTTAGGCCTAATGGCATTTGACCTATAGAGATACCCCAATTTAAGGACGAAAATGTGTTAGGATTTTAGGATTTTGGCCCCTATCACGGAATTTTGCAGGGGAAAACAGCAAAATCCCCCCCCACAGGTTTCTAGAAGGGAAGTTTAGCAAAATACCCCTTAAATGAAGGAAGACTGTCCACAATTTCAGCACTTGTATTGACAGAAATATTTCAGGACTGTTTGGGAAAAATTTCAACCCCCACCTAATTATAAAAATGCTTTTGGTCGTCGTACGCCCCTGCCCCCCCCCTTAAGTTAAGGTAAACCCGTCCCGTTCCTAAGTGGAACATCGGGCGGCGCCTATCTCCGTTTCAGTAACCCTAGGCAACATGGCTGCACAAGACAGTTCGACTACATTGGGGGTTAGTCCTCTGGTAGTCCCATGCGTTTAACTCCCTACATCATCTAGGTATCCGAGCGCCAGACTAGAGGCAGTAGGTACCATTTTTATAATGGTCTTTGGTATGACCCGGTCGGGGCTCGAACCCGCGACCTCCAGGACCAGAAGCAGACGCTCTACCACTGAGCCAACTCGCCCGGTCCCCCCCCCCTTGTCGGATGCTATTTGGCTAGTAGAAAAAAAAAGTTTTTGAAAGGGCAACATTCCGACGGATTTCGTAATGCTAAGATTTTACTCAGCTTCGTCAACGATTTCACACCCAGAATGGACAACCATATTCTTTCTCTCTGAGAAGAGTAAATTATGATATGGATGGAGAGATATACACAATTTGAATACAGTATGGGCCTACAAATTAGATTGCACTGATATTGTTAAGTCGACGATCCCATTATAAGCAAGAGAGTTACCAATGAATCAACGCTTCAAAGTACATGTGTGAAGTTTTAGAGTGGTAGGCTCTGTTAATTTTTCTACAAAATCCAAGAAAAGTAGTCCCATCTCGTTTTACCTATGTGAAGAAATTGTAAAAGTAACAGTTATAATGTAAGAAGAAGGAGATAAAGACGAAGTAGGAGAAGAAAAATAAGAGGAAGAATAAGAAGAAGAGACAAGGAAGAAAAAGAGGAAAAAGAAGAGGAAGAAAAGAAGAAGAAGAAAAACAACAACAACAATACCAAGAAAAGGGAGAGAGAGAGAGGGGGGATGACAGAGAGAAGAAAAAGAAGAATCAAGGAAGAGGAGAACCAGAAGAAGAAGAAGAAGAAGATGATGAAGATGATGAAGAAGAGAAGAACTTAGAAAAAGATGAAGAAGAAGAGGAGGAGGAGGAGGAAGAGAAGAAGAATGAAAAGAAAAACGTAGCATCATTACACAATGTTGGAATTCAACAAAATATACTCAAGTGTCGTATTAGGGGGTGTTCTACCCGTGTGTGTGTGTAGGTGTTGACAGTATTAGTGTCTGTAGGTTCGGTACTCAAATAAATGAGTCTTCACTCAGCATCTGCAGTTATAATTTTATTCTGCAAAGACTTGTATACAAAATTAAAACAAAACAAAACAAAAACCCTGCAAAGAACAAGCAGAAACAAAAAGAACAACATTAAGTATCTAATGCTTGAACTCAGCAAGAACATCACATAATATAATGATTACACCGTCATTACACCATGTTAACCGCAATGAATAACAAGAACAACTATCCATATAGCGTCATGATTATTAACCTCTGATAACACGTTAACACCATACGTCTTACTACTGTTACATGAACTCCTAACGATTTGATAAACTATGTCACTCAAAATAATATCTACACTACCAGGTAATATAGAAACATATCCCACTATCGCATACATAATACATTTTATTCACTTTTATTATTCTCTTGAATAAACCTCTAATAGTCGTTTTTATCCACTACCTGAACTATTTCATGAGTGACTAAACCCACAATCTCTAATAATAACCCCTTTTAGTAATAAACCCAAATTTGGCTGGTTTACTTCGTGCTATCTGTATTTACCACAAATCCGTGCTTGACAGTCTTTTCTCCAAACAAGATTGCAAAATGTAGAAACTCACTAAATAACAGAACTATATAATACCAATTGTGAAAACACTAGCAACTCAATATAAGCTCCGCTCCCATACGATAAAAGTTTCAAGCATGACTCATCGTAGTCTGCAACCCGAACTACTCACTTATTCAATAATCAGCCCCATAACAATATCACCTAGCCTGTACCCAAAGTGAAAGTAACTGCTAAACTGGGTCTGACTACAAGACTACAACCTAAATACTACACTCCTTGGCTGATACCAAGGTAAAACCACAATTTAACCACACATCGTCGCACATGGAGAAATTATTCTTTTGTCGGTCAGACACTCAAAAACTCTGAACTGTCTGACATCAAAGTAATCAATCTTCTACCAAATTCACTACCAGTCGGTGTTCGACACTTTTACAACTAAACAACCAATTTCGATAGAACTGAAGCAATGAAAAATATTCTAAACCCTATTAGACGAAATATTCCATTATACAGAAATACAAATATTACTGAACTCTAATTAATTCAAACGCAGTCACAAAACTTAAACATCTACTTCGATAAATGATAAATGCTGGTTTATAATCTAAACATAACACATCTAACTATTCACAACTCGTATCACATTGACATACAGAAATAGTTTCACGACTAGTAACACCTGTCATTACTGTCACCATAAGATAAATCATTATTGTCGAGCGTCTGCTCAACATATAATTTGACAGAAACACAAATCCTATTTGGTTAAACTTCTTCGACATCAAACAAAACTTTATCAGCTTCATGCAAAACATTATTTACAAAATAGTGAACAATAATACATTTCGTACCCAAGGTCGATATCCGCTAGCCGATCACGACCATCGCCATCAGGTGAGTACTCTTTACTCTTGCGACAGATCAGCTTTCTTAAGCTTTCTCGAAACCTTTACAAAACAGAACGAAATCATAACGACTTTAATAATAGAAGAACATAATAATTATGTATACATCAACTACATATTACTGACTATTTTATCTTAAATCCATAAACTCGTTGGTTCACTATCTTGGGTCAATGCCTTTAAAGCGATCTCTCGAGACCCTGTCATAAAACATATCAGTGGAGAGGTATTTGGGCTCGTGCGCGCCGCCATCTTTTGTCTTTTCGTTTACCGTAACATCATTATAATGCGCCTTCTATATTATAATCAGTAAATCGTATACTTTTTGTAACAATCTCGACTCCACACATCCAAACTCTCGCCTTGCTCATATAACATCATTAAAGCGAACTAACTTTACATATTGTATAATCGACCTAATGACAATACCCAAGTATAGGAAATTCTACATACATTCTCATAAATCACTATACTCTCTATTTGGCATTCGACTACAATAAACCCGAAAATAATAGTTGTAAAGGACTACTAGCAAACACAACAATGTACTTTGTTTCTCCTTCTATAAAACAAAAGCATCATAAATACGTGTATATCAAATTACACATGTGGGCAACAAGTTCCACTGACTGAATGGACAATTAACTCGAACTTTTACAATAAAATAACGTCGCTTTCAACCGTTCTTCACTCTTCAATTCTTATATCAATTTGTTAACTCAATAAACTCATGTATTTGACTACAAAGTTGATCACAAATGGTAAAATGTGAAATAACAAATAACTTACTGTGTAATCTCCCACAGTTGGTGATTGCTGCCTCTTCTTCAAGTTTATCTGCTAGCAATACCTTCATCCCCAGAACAGCTTCCAGAATCACATGTTGGCAACTGTTTACACCACATGGTTGCTCTAATATTTATCCTCTACATCACATTATCCCCCATGATATATTTCTATTTGGTAATTACTCGTATGATAATGAGAATCATAATCCCTACAGTCGTTCAGATTAAGCAAAACACGGTATACTCTAAATAATTAATACCAAATTAAATGGACTATTTCCTTGCGGAAAGACTTTTTGTGGCAAGTTATTAGGTTTTTCACTTGAAATCTGTGGTTTTAGGCCCAAGACGCTTGCCATCTCGGCACTACTTTCTCATTGCCTGAAGTAATCTAATGGAATGTCTCTGTGTTGCAGTATCACAGTACAGAACACTGTACTATACCCTCTACCGGATATTACATTACTTATTTATGCTCATGGGCTCTCAAAATATTATTGATAAATTTCACATTCCTTCACAAGCTACTTCTCAGTCTCTCAGAGCTCACCAATTCAAATTATCGAGACTTACATACGGCAGTTTCTACAGGACTGGTAAAACATTGTTGACAATCTGTTTAAATATTTTGATCATGTTATCCCTTTTTACAGTGAAAAGTGGACTTACATTGATTACTACATCTTGAATATAGCTATTGCAGATTTCTTTGTGCACCAGATATGTATGCCAACCGGTGGCTTTTCGGAGCGACGATTTGCAAGATTTACGTGGGATTTCAAAATGTCGTCGTTGGAGTTTCCTTGTTGGGTCTTGTGTAGGCCTACTGTGCATCCATATCGACCATTACGCAGCTTCATTTTACCCAATAAAACACTATCAGTTACGGAGTAAGCGCAAAGTAGTTAGAACTACATCAGTAAAACTATCGACACAAAATTCGGGAGAAGCCCCTACGAAAGTGAGTATTTGTCACAGCGTACAATAACGGATTAAACAGCGAATTGAGGGGTAGGAATATACCCATAATAGTAACAGTCACGCGGTCAACACACGGAGGACAGATAAAGATGACGACACTCGTTACTCCGTACGGCAACCAGCAAATCAGCAACAATGCTGTTAAAGCTGTTAAGAGAATAGCCGCCCTCTTGTGGCGCACCAACTGGTTGTTTCGTCGTTGGAACTCGTAGCGATTGGCATGTCGACGCCGAACGGTGGCGTCGTCACTTTGTTGCCTCTGAGTCGACGGTCCTTGGTTTGTGTCATCAGACGACCTGAAAGTTGTGAGAAAGATAAATACGTATACGACTCATTGCAGGTGTAGTTAACATTTGAATAAGAACTCTACGCTGGCATAGACCAGAAGTGACAATGTCAAACTCTCCCAATGTAAATTATGATTCATCCAGTGAAAAAGTCGAATGTAGATAATAACGATGAAATTATGAATTAAAAAAAATGGACTTCACTAACTTAGCGACGTTTTGCCAGTAAACAACCGACTTTATCTGGCAGTGTTCCAGCAGAAAGTTGGTCTTTATGTAGCTGTGTATAGAAGAATATTGTTCTCACCGCACTGATGCATCCAAAGTGCGCAAGAGACGGCTTGGGATCTACAAGTGCGTGAGAACAACACTTCTGCACATTTACAAAACGACCAGCTTTCTCCTACAACGCTGCCAGATGAATCGGGTTGTAAACCAGTGAAACGTACGCAGCTTAAACGTAAAGTGAAGTTCGGTCATTTGATCATATAATCTCATCAATATCAAACAAATGCAAGAATAATTATGGAGGGGACAAAACAGAGTGCAACTGCAACTCTTCTATAGAGGCTTTCCACAAAAATTTATGCTGGAGGACAAACTAATAGAGTAAGTGGGACATTTCCCCTGTTGCGGAGACTAATTAGTTTCTTCAGCTGGTGAAGATGTTGCGGCGACGTCTTGGAGACGTCTTCGTGACTTTAGCGACCAGTTGGCGACTTGAGTCTCCGCTCGGGTCGCGACGTTTGCTTGAGATTATTCGGGTTTCCGGGGAGGTGTGGGTCAACATCTACGATTTTTGTTGGAGACGGGAAGTCCCGGGGGGGGGGGGCGGCACTGTCATTGCAAGGTGTACGCCATGCGCGTGTATGGAATTTCAAAATGGACCCTAAACAATAATTATTTGTTGATCTCAGAATACCCTAAAGTCTGAAAAGATACCCTTTCAAAGTCAGCCTTAATTCTGCTGAATACCTAAAAGGCTCTTTTAAAGTAAATCTTCTGTTAAAAGTATATCCCTTTTTTCCCGATGTTGGCAATTTTGATACCCTTTTCACTTGTACGCGCGTACACCGCCCCACCGTGAAAACAACCCTTTTACGCGTTTTTTTTTCACACGCGCATGGTGTACATCTCGTAATGACAGTGCCAACCCCCCCCCCCCCGGGACGGGAAGGAAGTCTCAAGGAAACGTGGCGAGGAGGTCACAGAGACGTCGAGTCTCCGGTACCTGATGGAGATTGAAAAAAAGAGTCTCTCCTTAAAAAGGGTACATGTTCTATTTTCCCTCGACTCCCAGGAGATCCAGTCGGGGATCCAGCTAGCCTCAAGGAGACGTCTTGAAAACTCGAGTCACATACCACCTAGTCTCTTAGCGTGCATGGCGCAACGTTTATAATTTACATTTCCTACTGTGGAACTAAATTTGCACCTTTTTCAAGAAGTTGAACCTTCTACATTAAACAGGCTGCCAGTGTGCAGGCAATGATAATTCAACCTTTAAACTTTGGTTAAAAGTTTATTATTTTCAGAGTGTGTATGGCCGCATTAAACTAAGTCAATGGAAACATTCACGACGATTTTTGACCTATATCAACCGATATTCGTATAATTTTATTTGCAACAAACCCCATCATTTAGGCGTGTGGACAGATACATGTAAACACTTATGTGCGAAGGTGATATTGCCATACCAATTACAACGATTTGCAAAGATTCATCACCTGACAATCTAGTAAATTTGAGGCAGTACATGTACCTCATCATTAACTGCTAGAGATTTCACTAGCTGTTAGGCAATATTCTGAAAGATTCCCTATATAATTATCGTACCGGAAATCCTCAATCCTAGCATCGTGGGGAAAGCAGTGTTATTAGACACAATTATGTTTTTCCATCGCAGAAAATTAACATTTTCATTTTACTGAAACCTTCAACGACGAGTTTGATGAAACTAGGTGTCCACAGTCTGCAAACATATTGTCATGGTAAACATACACGAAAAGCTTATATACTACTGAAAACGTTAAAAGCAATTTGGTATTATCCACGCCATTTTTTCGCGATGGGATAAGATTCAGTTTTCATGAAAATTTTGCATTCAAGTATACCGAACGAAAAGGTATCCAAGCAAGTGTTTTATCGGCCGCGTATCCCCGGATCACCATAGATTTCGTACAAAAGTTTTATTTCCTCCTGTTTCTTTCATTTCTTGAGGCCAAAATATCATGAGAACAACATCGTCAATAATCTTGTAACTTCGTACAGTTCTGTCTCATGCTAGCACCTCGACACCCACTTTTTTGCCAGGATGATCACTTGTTCTTGACGTCATCTATGATGCATTTACTAAAAACAGATATTTGTAAATATCTCATGACTTGAGTCAAATAAAACAACTAAATTTGGTAGAGGTCATGTTAGGGTTATGGGTCAATTGCTGGACTAAGACCAAGTGCGCGCACGCGTAGTGACGAGTGCGTACGCGTGCGTCAAAGTTTCAAAATGCTCCAAATGACTTTGTGTTACCACTATGCATTCAAGTCATTTGGAACATTTGGGTGAGCCCGCGTACGCGCGCGTTTTTCGCCCGCAACTCTCTTTCAAGGGAATATCGTCGTTTTCAATGGTTTATGTCTGATCGAATTAGGGCGAAACACCCTATAGGCTTGTAATAAATGGTGATTGCGCAAGGGGGTAGTCATCCTGGGGTAGTTGTTCGGGGTTGTTGTCCTGGGAATAATTAGCCTAGAGGGTGGTTATCCTAATGGTGGTTATACGGGGGTGGTTGTCCAGTGGGTAGGTGTCCTAGAGCGAGAAGTGTCACATGGGGACCTGCTTGTAGCTTAAATAAAAAATACCCACCTGGGGCCTATTGCATAAAACTGAAACCAGAAAAACAATCTCTTGGTTATTTTAACCATAGTTTTTACCTATGGGAAAAAAGAATGGTAAAATCTTGCTACCAAGGTAACCGGAGTGTTCATATTTAAGCAGAAAAAAATTCTCTGGTTAAAGTTTCATGTAACATGCCCGTGGACTTTACAACTTACGCTTTCGATGCATCATCTTGACTGCTCTTGGGGTCATTTGCTCCTGACAAATTCGGATGGGTGGGTTCTACGTTTGCCATTGCAATGTTGTTGCTCTGGCGTTCCTCACTAACCGTACGTGATTGTCGACGAATGTTCAAGTACAGTTTGATGTTCGAGATCAGCAGGAGTGGTCCCGGAACGACAAACTCCATCACGATCAAGCCCAATGACAGTGTTGGACTGAAGTGGTACTCCATCATACAGCTGACGTCATAATCCACGAAATGCAACTGCCCGATGGCGGGGAAACCGAAGGCGACAAACAAGTAGACTCCGAAGAAAATCATCCAACACGAGCAAATACCAAAGTTGACGTGGTTGTAATTTCGCAGGAGCCTGGAGTGTGGCCTCAACATGAGCAGGTTGCGGTGAATGCTGATCATGATGACAAAGACGAATGTCATATATGTGGAGAAGTATTGAACAGACAAGGCTAACTTACACGGAGTTTCACCTAACAGCCAGCGAGGCATTACGGAGGTGGCGATAAAAAGCCCGACGGAAAGCCCCACCATGAGATCTGCTATCGATAGATGGAGGATGAAAAGATGTGTCACTGTGCGATGTATCCCTCTTTCTCGCCAATATGTCACCATAACCAGCAGGTTGACACCGACAATGGCTGTCCCAAGGAAGCCGTAACCTACCGTTACAAAAATGATCGATGGTGATGCATTGGAATACCCATTTCTAAGAACAGGTGCCATCGAAGTATTCGTCTTTTCAATGGCCAGCTCCATCTAACTCCAGCTCAGTTGAACCTCTTTGATTTAGCTGTCGATTCTTTTCGGGAAAGTAAATTCTGGGAGATGTGGTTGAAGAAACAAAAAAGGAAGAAATTGAAATTAATGACATGAGAAAATTTAGTTGGCCACACCTATACTTCCAGGAAATGGATGCAAATGCGGTCTGAGTGCACGTACGGAATTATATTGAAAGCCTCATTCCCACTGTCGTGCGATCCGTAAGATCGCCACGATTGCCCATTCGTAGCTGATCGTGGAATTATTGTATACTTCCCATAAGGCTAAGGGGCGTCCCCATGATCACGATTCGCGCCACGATTCAAATCGCGATCTAAATGGAGGAGTAATCGTCGTGATCTTATCAGATCTTGAGGTCAGTCATGGCAAAATTTGGACGCTTCAAAATATTTCTACGATAACTACGATGAATTGTTAATCGTGATCATCGTAACAATGCGTGAAAGATCTCATCTATGTCGTGATTCTAAATCGTGGTGATCAAGATCAACATTGGACAAGGCCAACACTAAGCCTGCATAGGCCCTATATAGGACAAAGGTGAATGCGCTTCATTCAGCGATCAACACTTGAAAAGGGCACACCTACCAAATGTTTGGATCCTCTGCAAAATGTCACCCAAGGGTATCGAAACGTGAAATTTTAGAGAAGCGTACAAAAATTCCAAGATCAGCTATACAAATGGACTATCGTGCATGGCGATCGTACGGATCCGCACGACAGTGGGAACTAGGCTGAAAAGTTAACGTTTCGATATGACATTTCTCAACAGCTCCAAAAATTTAGTACATGTGCCCTCTTCGGGTGTAGATCGCAGAATGAAGCGCATTCAGTCTTGTCTGGAGTATTTGTGGGTATGGTGTTGGCCTTGAACAAGGTTGATCCCGATCACCACGATTTAGAAGCACGATTAGATGCGATCTGTCCCGCTTTGTTGTAATTTGATGCGATGGTGACGATTGACAAATAATCGTGGAGATCGTAGAAAATTTTTCAATTGTCCAAAATTTTGCTGTACGATCAACAAGATTACCACGACTGACCCCCAGATTTGATAAGATCTGATAAAATCACCACTATTACTGCACAATTTAGACCACGATTTCAATCGTGGCACAAATCGTGATAATAGGAACGACTCTCGTATGATGATTCATAACGGGATAATGGGCCAAATCTCGTGAAGCTTAATAATTGTATATTCTTCTTCTTCGTATGAGCAGCTAGGCCAGGTTTGTTCCAGTGCTGTGCCAGCATCTCACTGTTCGGGATTGTGGTGATCTAAATCAATATTGCAGTTTTCTGGAGGTCCAAGGATAGGGCATCATTAATGATGTGGTGCGCCGTCTGTCTGTGTGACCACAAGTACATGATGATGTTGGCGCAGCCCAGCGGTTCATGTTGTAGTTGAACCTACAACACCAGTGCGGAGTCTATTGAGAGTTACCCAAGATCTGCGGGGTAGATCAGCACCTGGAGGCAACGCTGTGTTTGGGGTGACTGTGAACTGGTTCGGAGGTTGGTCTCTTGCAAGAGTTCTCCATGTGTCCAAGATGGTTGAAGTTTGAACCGAGGAGAGATTCTACTTCACGTGAAACGGGTGGCGGAGGGTAATCGTTGACGCACATTGGGGATTGTGAACAAGCTCGTTGAGGGGTGTTGGTGTTTGAGGAGCCTTAATCACCAGTCGATACATGTGATATCAATCTACATCGTAAAAAGTGCTTTATCAAAGACTGGAAACTTGTCTTATCCTGAACAAAAAGCGTCACTTAATGACGTTTCGACGTAATCATTGGCGTATATACAGGGGACAGATCCCCCAGCGCCATAAGGGTGGTGCAAAGAAAAAGAAAAAAAAACGCAAAAAAAAAGGCGAAAGAAAAAGGGGATAAAAGGAAAAAAATATGATTCTTAACTTGGGATGCTTCGTTCGCAAATTTGCACAGATTGATCAATCAATACACTATAGAAAATGAGTATGGAATTTACTATTCTCTCTAAACCCCTTACTGAATACAATACCTTTCTCACAGGTTCACCAACTCTTTCACATCTATGCGTGAGAAAAGTGTAGGCCTACATATTGTGTAAAATGGCAAATTGAAAAAGAAACATTACTTGAACCTGAACGTTCACTTTAACAATATTTGGCAAATCAAGAAGAGAGGATAGTGCGTCCCCTCCCTCCCAGTCCTCAGGATAAAATGCATTAGAAAAATGGTTATATATGGTTAAAAGTGCAAAAAAAGTCTGAGCTCGATCGCTCTGCACCCTCGCGTAAATTCAGTCAGGAGCTTGTAATTTTACACTCTAATATTATAATTAGTAAATTGTGTTTAAGATGATCAAAGGTTGACAGAGATGTAATTCTTTTTTAATATTGCGCCTCAATATATAATAAAGTGTATAAAATTGCATGCTGCAAAAGGTTCATTATTTGGAGAAAAAAAAACTTTTTTTTTCGAAAATGTTAAATAATTTTGCGCTTCATCATGAGGAAGTAGTGAATACCATATATTAAACATCGGGATTCGATAATACATTATATCGCTCGTTTGCATTGCTCTCTTTCTAAACACTACACAAAAAGTAAGTTCCCCTTTTTTTGTTAAATACCATAACTTTTTAACGACATGTTTTTGAGCAAAATAATTTGGCAGGGATGTTTTTGCCTTCATTGACTAACTTCTACGTAAACATGAAATTGATCTGTCAAGTCATGCATGCATGAGTAATGCCGCTTTGGGGGATTTTTGATACAGGATTTTGACAAATTCTCTTTCTGATGAACGATTTATTGCTATTTCTGTTAATTATCTATCGGTTGACCCCTATACACCTTTCCCAGACAGATTCCACATATTTTCGGTTCAGTGTGCTTAATTTAAATATTTCCATCCTTCCTAAGTTTTGAAATTGTAAAATCCCATGAAAAAAAAATCGGATATTTTTCTGCAAGAAAGTAACAGCACACGTTGTACAAAGTCAAGAGGTTGTAGCCATGCCGTGGTTAAGTGAACACACATTTATTAATAAAGTAACAAATACAATTTTACTGTTATTTTGGCATAACAAATGACTCCTGTCAGTCCTGCGACTTTTGAAAAGTGACTATTTTGCCTTTAATGCATGTTCACTAATGCATGACAAGACGAATCAATCCCATTTTTACACATGAGTTAGGCAACGAGTTTAAAAACACCCCTGCATTTTTTTCAAATATGTTCCTTTAAGAAGTTATTGTCTTTTGAAAAAGGGGGAACTTACTTTTTGTGTAGTGTTTAGTTTCCTACAGATCAAATGAAAATTATAAGAAATTTCGTTGGATTGTTAAAATTGCAAAGATAATCTACCATCGGCCGCTCTGCTCCCTCAGTACAGGTAAAGCAAGGAGCTTCTGGTCAAAGACACGGCATAACACTGTGTGGAAGCCCATTAAAAAATATCAAACTTTGCTATTTGACATTATCTTACACGGTTTGGATGGGAGAATAAACACCCAATAAAGGACACACAAGTTTAGTCAGTTGTCACTCGTAAAATCTTTACGGAAAAGAGTTAGCAGGCGCGGTTCTACGGGGGGGGGGGGGGTTTGGGGGCTTGAGCCCCCCCTCCAAATTTGCTCAAGCCCCCTAAAAATTTTCGGACAAACATTTTTTGAAATGAAAATATCAATAATTAACTGAAGCAAATTTGGGAAACACATAAATCTTGGTAGAAAGAAGATATACAATTTTTAAATATGTATTTACCATGCCCAGAAACATGTCTTTTTCATACATATTTTGAAAAAGTTCCTACGCTGAGAGGATTCTCCATTGTTCGGTCGCTTCGCTCCCTCGACTACCCATTTATATTTCTTCACGGAGGCCTACTTACTGTACATCTGCCTGAAATCCTTTCAACAACCCCTATAATCTTAAAGTGATAGGCTAACATTGTGGAGCTTCAGTTAAAAAAAAATGTCAAACTTTGATATCTCAGCTACATAGTAGTGTTCAAATGGACAAATAAACACCCTAGAATACAAAAGTTTGGAAAGTTACACTGACAATGGCAAGTTATGCATGAATAAACAATTAAAACTCGGGGCGAGTTTTATAGCCTAGGTGTACACACAGTAAGTCTTATGCACAAACAGGCAAGTGAATCTGGTCAACTTACGATTTTCACTTTTTTAAAGCACTAAATAATCATTTTGAAATGCAATTTTTTCAGGGCTTCATTTTTAGACCTCATCAAAGACACTGGTAGCACGGGGAATCATGTGGCTCAGATTTTTTAACTGTGGTAAATGTTAGCTAATACCTTTAATAGAAAACATGTCTTTGCTACGCGTATTTTCAAAAATTTTCTGCCGTGCGTTCCCCCTACCATACCCCTCCCTTGCCCCATCGCTAATATGAATACCCAATTACAGTTTTTGACATACTTCCTGAACATCTTTTTGAAATTCGGAATCTTCATAAAATATATAACATCTATTTACCATGCCCAGAAAACATGTCTTTTCTATGCGTATATTGTAAAATTTTCTACCGTGGAGGGGTATCCCTCTCCCACACACACTCCTCCCGCTCGGTCGCTTTGTTCCCGTATAAGAATGACTACCCAAATCCTAATCTTGATAAAAGTATAAAATTGAACTATGTATTTACCATGCCTAGAAACCCGTCTTTTCTATGCGTACTTTAAAAAAGTTCCTATCGTGGGAGGCGGTATCCCACACCCTCCCCCGCTCGGTCGTTTCCCTCCCTTGCAAGTACGACTACCCAATTACAGTTTGTCACATACTACCCGGACACATATTTGAAAATCTGATTACAATGCCCAAATAATTTTCAAAAAATATGTATTTACCATGCCTAGATTCACGTCTTTTCTATGCGTATTTTCAAAAAGTTCCTACCGTGGGAGCCTCCCCCGCTCGGTCATTTCCCTCCCTTGCAAGAATGACTATACATATTTCCTGTTCATCTTTTTGAAAATCTGACTACAATCTCTAAATTAAAAAAAAAAATATATATATATACCTTTAAAATAGGTATTTACCCGGCCTAGAAACCCGTCTTTTCTATGCGTATTTTCAAGAAGTTTCTACCGTCGGAGGGGGTATCCCCCTCCCACACCCTCCCCCCGCTCTGTCGTTTCCCTTCCTCATAAGTATGACTACCCAAATACAGTTTTTTCACATATACCTCCTGTACACCGTTTTGAAAATCTGACTACATTGCCCAATAATTTTCGAAAAATGTACCTTTAAATGTATTTACCATGCCTAGATTCACGTCTTTTCTATACGTATTTTCAAAAAGTTCCTGTACCGTGGGAGGGGGTATCCCATACCCTCCCCCACTCGGTCATTTCCCTCCCTCGCAAGTACGTCTACCCGATTACAGTGTTTTTACATACTTTCTGTACTTCTTTTTGAAAATCAGAGTACAATCCCTAAAAATGTTCAAAAATATACGTTTAAGATATGTATTTACCATGCCCAGAATCATGTCTTTTCTATGCGTATTTTCAAAAAGTTGCTACCATTGGAGGGGGTATCCCCCTCCCACACCCTCCCCCGCTCGGTCGTTTCCCTCCCTCCCAAGTATATCCAAATACAGTTTTTTCACATACTCCCTACACCTTTTTGAAAATCTGACTGCAATGCCGAATAATTTTCGAAAAATATACCTTTGAAATATGTATTTACCATGCCTAGATTCACGTC
>JZLH01S0079969.1:0-14918 GCA_001188425.1 Eucidaris tribuloides | reverse complement strand
CATGAGTTGAAGAAAGCATGAAATTCATGAATTTGTACATAAAACGTATTGAGAATGACTATTATGTATCAACTTGACAGCCCGAGGTTTAGTTTTGGTAAATGGTAAAAAAAATGAGATTCTTTGCAATTTAAGTGTTTTTAAGATACAACTTTTATCTAGCTAATACCTAAAAATGCTCGCGTGAAACTTTCCCATTTTTGAAAATCACTGCAAATAAAATCTCAGTTGGGAGAGGGGACCCCCGAAGATTTCCCATGGGTAATGTAACGTACATGACCGCTAAGATGCTCTTCTTTAATTTAAACATCATAATTTCTCATTATAAATAATTTTTAGTAGGTATGATGCTGTTTTCTGATGTCTGGCGACAATAGAAAATTTGTGAACAGTATGTCACCAGAAATTTGTTCGATCAACCAAACTTGTACTTGGGCTTTAAGCTTATGTTTTCATATAAATTCAAACTGTAGAACGCCTGTGCTTTTTATGGAAAAAGAAATGTGTGGGCTTAATTGTTCAAGAGTGTAATGTTAGTAATAGTTCTGGAAATGATAAAAAGTCAGATAGAAATGGTATGGATATGACTTAGGGAACAGTTGTGAAATGTTCTAAGCTCTAATACGCATTACAAATGGATGCGGGAAGGTGGAAAAGGATATAGTTTCTCTAGTGAGAAGTGATAAATATAGGTAGAGGGTACCAAGGAAAAGAGAGTGGTAAGTGATAGGAGCAATTGAATGGGAATTTTCGTGAAGGGAAAAGAGGGAAATGGAGATATATTGGAAAAGTTATGTTCGAAAGAGGAGAAATAAAGAAGAAGCAGATGGCATGGACTTGCCGAAAAAAAAAAAATGATGGCAGTTGACAAATACCGTATTATAGATGCACAGAGTAAGATGGGAGGTATATGAACCAAGTGGACCTATAAAGACGTGACCTGAGTGAGATTCTCTTTTTGCAAATGATTGGCAGCATAGTGTGTAGCAAGACTAACATCGAATGGTGATATTTAAAGGAGCTTGGAGTAAGGGAGAGAAACGTTACGGACATTAATGGTTGAAAGAAGTGGTAAAAAACTAAGAGAAAAAAAGGTGCGCACAAAACCGAGAGAAGGTTTATAAGGGAAATAGAAGAGATGGATTTGGAAGAATAAATGAATGTAGCTGAAGTTGTAAAGAAATGAGGAAGAAAGTTGTTCAGGGTATCAAATCTGGAAAAGGAGGGCTACAAAGAGACATGATGATGGAATGACGACGTATGGAGACCGTATAGGAGAAGGCAAAGAAGAAGCGGATAAGCAGGGATGATGATGAAAGTAAAGAAAGGACACATATCATGAGTTGAAGAAAGCATGAAATCAATGAATTTGTACATAAACGTATTGAAATGACTATTATGTAATCAGGACTTACAGCCCGAGTTTAGTTTTGGTAAAATGGTAATAACATGAGATTTTGCAATTATGTTTTTTTTTTAAGATACAACTTTTATCTACTAATACCCTAAAAATTGCTCGCGGTGAACTTTCCATTTTTGAAAAAATCACTCAAAAATATACAAATCTCAGTTGGGAGAGGGGACCCCGGATTTCCCATGGGTAATTGTACGTACATGTACCGCTAGATGCTCTTCTTTAATTTAAAACATCATGAATTTCTCATATAAATAATTTTTAGTAGGTATGATGCTGTTTTCCTGATGTCTTGGGCGACCAATAGAAAAATTTGTGACAGATCACCAGTAATTGTTCGATCAACCAACTGTACTTGGGGCTTTAAGCTTATGTTTTTCATTATAAATTCAAACTGTAGAACGCCTGTGCTTTTATGGAAAAAGAAATGGTGTGGCGCTTAATTGTTCCATAGAGTGTTATGTTAGTAATGCTTCTGGAAAATGAAAAAAGTCAGATAGAAAATGGTATGGATATGACTTAGGGAACAGTTGTAATGTTTCTAGCTCTTATACGCATTACAAATGATGCGGAATGTGGAAAGATATAGTTCCTCTAGTGAGCAGGATAATAAGGTAGGGAGGGTACATCAAGGAAGAAGAGAGTGGGTAGAGATAGGAGCAGATTTGAATGGAATTTTCCGTGAAAGGGAAAAGAGGAATGGAGATATAATTGGAAAGTTATGTTGAAAGAGAAGAAATAAAGAAGCAGATGGGCAGTGGCACTTTGCGAAAAAAAAATGATGGAGTGACAAATACCTATTATACGATCAGCAGAGTAAGATGGAGGTATATGAACAAAGGGACCTATAATGACGTGACTTGAGTGAGATTCCTTTTTGCAAGATATTGCAGCTAGTGTGTAGCAAAGACAAGGCATCGAATGGTGATATTTAAAGTGAGGCTTGGAGTAGGGAGAGAAACCGTTTAGCGGACATAATGAGTTGAAAGGAATGGTAAAACTTAAGAGAAAAAAGACCCATAGAAAAAAAAAAATGAAAAAATATAAAGGTGCGCACAAAACCGAGGAGAAGGTTTATAGGAAATAGAAGAGAATGGATTTGGAAGAATAAATGAATGTAGCTGAAGTTGTAGAAGAAATGAGGAAAGAAAAGTTGTTCAGGGATCATCTGGACAGAAGGAGGCTACATAGAGACCGATGATGAATGGAATGAAAGACAGTAATTGGAGACCGTATATGGAGAGGGCAAAGAAAAGAAGCGGATAAGCAGGGAGATGTGATAAGTAAAGAAAGGACCATATCATGAGTTGAAGAAAGCATGAATTCATGAATTGTACATAACGTATTGAAATGACTATTATTGTATCAGAACTACAGCCCGAGTTTAGTTTTGGTAATGTAAAACATGAGATTCTTTGCAATTATGTTTTTAAGATACAACTTTTATGCTACTAATACCCTTAAAAATTGCTCGCGTGACTTCCCATTTTTGAATCTCAATAAATATAAAATCTCAGTTGGGAGAGGGGACCGCCGAGATTTCCATGGGTAATGCTACGTACATGACCGCTAGATGCGCTTCTTTAAATTTAAACTATCATAATTTCTCATTATAAAGTAATTTTTTAGTTTAAGGCTAATGATGGCTGTTTTCTGATGTCTTGGGCGATCAATAGAAAAATTTGTGACAGATTCCACCAGAAAATTTGTTCGATCAACCAAACTGTACTTGGAGCCTTTAAGCTTATTTTTCATTATAAATTCAAGCTGTAGAACGCCATGTGCTTTTTATGGAAAAAGAAATGTGTGGGCTTAAATTGTTCAAGAGTGTTATGTTAGTAATGTTCCTGGAAATGATAAAAGTCAGATAAATGGGTATGATATGACTTCAGGAACAGGTTGTAAATGTTCTAAGCTCTTACAATACGCTATTACAAATGGATGCGGGAATGTGCGAAAAGGTATAGTTCCTCTAGTGAGAAGATAAGTAAGGTAGGAGGGTAAATCAGGAAAAGGAGAGTGGTAGTGATAGGAGCAGATTTTGAATGGGAATTTTCGAGGAAGGGAAAAAGGGAATGAGATATATTTGAAAGTATGTTTTCGAAAGAGAGAAATAAAGAAGGCCAGATGGCAGTGGACTTTTGCGAAAAAAAAAATGATGCAGTTTGACAAATACCATTATAGATCACAGAGTAAGATGGGAGGTATATGAACACAAGTGGAACCTATAAGACGTGACTTGAGTGAGATCTACTTTGCAAGATGATTGCAGGCATAGTGTGGTAAGCAGACAACATCGAATGGTGATATTAAAGTGAGCTGGAGTAGGGAGAGAAAACGTTAGCGGACATTAATGGTTGAAAGGAAGTGTTAAAAACCTAAGAGAAAAAAAGGTGCGCACAAAACGAGAGAAGGTTTATAAGGAAATAGATAGAGAATGGATTTGAAGAACTAAATGAATGTAGGCTGAAGTTGTAAAGAAATAAGGAAGAAAGCTTGTTCAGGTAATCATCTGAAGAAAGGAGGGCTAGCAAAGAGACATGATGATGGAATGACGACGTAATGGAGACCGTATAGGAGAAGGCAAAGAAGGAAGCGGGATTAAGCAGGGAGATGATGAAAGTCAAGGAGTAGGACACAATATCATGAGTTGAAGAAAAGCCAGTGGCAAAAGCCAAGAGTGAGGCAATATGCTTAATTTATTATGAATAAATCTGAACACAAAGGAGGGAAATAATATGTATTGATAGTATATATTCATGACAGAGGGTGGGAAAGACATGTTGAGGTGGGTTATATAGAGGCATGAAAACGAAATGATTTTGACTGATTAAGAGTGTTGTTTCGCACAGAAATTTTAAAGAAAGTGCAAGGAAGAAATGGAGAGGGATGGAGAGATAATCTACAAACAAAACCCCTATATTAATAATAAAGAAGTTGGATCGGCATGAGCAGAATTGAAAATGGTTGTCAGTTAAACAATATCGAGGCATGGAAATGTTTGGTTACATGGAGCGGGGTTCGTGAAGTCTGTCTAATGGGATTTGGAGATAAGAAGCGGGTAAATTTAGGGTTGACACCCAAAAAAATTGATACAAAGGTTTTTCCTCAACGGTTTGGGCGGGTTTGACCTCCAAAAATAAGACATACTAAAATCTAGCAAAATCTAACCAACACAGAAAGAGGCTATTTTCAATGGCGGTCCAAAATGGCCGCCATGGGCTTAAATGGTCCATAAAACGGAGTAAAAACTGACTAAATTTGTGATGTTTGTATTGTTTTTCTAGTTTGTGGGTCAATCAAAATCCACTGAACCATTTCATATTGATTATTGATTGGAAAAGCTTTAAATCCAAAGAGGGCGAACCCAAAATGGCCACAAAATGGCCCCCAATGGACTTAAATGGCTATAAACGGGTAAAAACTGAAACGACTACATTTGTTGATGTTTGTAATTTTTTTGCTATTGTTTGGGGTCAACAAATCTACTGAAACCATTTACAATGTTGATTTGTTGATCGTGAAAGCTTTAAATCCAAAGAGGCCGCCCAAATGACCACAAAGATGGCCGCCAATGGGCTAAATGGCCATAAAACGGGTAAAGATGCCCTACATTTGTTGATGTTTGTATTTTTCTAATGTTTTGGGGGTCAACAAATCTACTGAATCCATTTTCAATATTGTTATTGATCGAAAGCTGTGTAATCCAAAGAGGGCCATCCCAAAATGGCACAAAAATGCCGCCGTGGACGTAAAAATGGCTATAAAAATAGGCAAAAAATGGGCGGCTAAAATTTCCATAGTTAGGCAAAGTTTCATCGTCTATTGAATGGTCAATCATTCCCAGAAACTGTATAAACTCGTTTCCTATTGATTAAGAAACCCTAAAATCCAAGATGACGTCCAAAATTACCCCGACCCCCCCACTAAAAAATGGCCGCCATGCGCTTAATAATTGTCTCATACAATGGTAATAATTGGCCTACCATGCGAGTGTTTGTGTAATTTCTTATGTTTTGGAGGTCTACTGAATCCACTGCAACTATGCTTCCTGTTCCGTCCTCCGGTACAAAGCCTGTTGAACGGATTTTCGGGAAGCATTAAAGGTTAGTGACATGATCGGTAAACACTTGAAAATCCTCAGAACCAGAATGGAGTTGAAATATATTACCAACTATACACTAGGCAGGGTGGATCTCCCACGCTGGGATGATTGTCTGTAATAATGTTTACTTAAGGAGAATCAAGCATAAACATAGGAGTTATCTCTAATTTTACCATGGACGATAAAAAATAAAAAAAAGCTCCATAGAGAGCCACCACAGCAGGTTTCCGTGTACGAGTGATATTGACTATTGTTTATTTTAGAATGAGTCAACTTTGAGCTATCAAGATTTCTCACAGGCAGAATCCCCGGGGGGGGGGGTCGCTCTCGGCACAAGCGCTGCTACGTCACCCGCTCCAGAAAAAGCGTCGTAAAGGTCCCTTTGTCCAGGTCCTTCGGACGTCGTTCGACGTCTTTTGGAAAAGGCGTAGCTTTTTCAACTCCATCGCCGGGCAATCGCGCTTAGGGTACCTTTTTCTCACATGTCACGCGCATTTAGGGTTAGCTAATTTGGTTGAAGATTTGACAGCTTAGTACGAGCCATTTAGGGGTGCAATTTGAGTAGATCTATTAACATTTCCAAATATAGAAAATTTTTTTTAATGAAGAAAATTATTAAATGAATCTATTGATTGAACATTTTCGGGTTCTGCAATGTACAATAATGTTTCTTGATGAGAAGACAGTTGGGTGGGAATTAAATTAGTTGATTTCATTGTTTACGACACACTTAGGCGTATAAATTAGTGATTTCCAGTTTACGCCAGTTCTTAGGGTATAGAATGAAGGGTATTTCACTGGGAGTCACGCAGTTTAGGGTAGGCTTTTTCTGCTAGCGTTACGCCATTTAGGGTCGGAAAATTGGTAAATGTAGGTTACGCCGTTAGGGTGCAATTTCTCAGCGTTGTTGGACACGGCCGGGATACATGGCCGTACTGGAGAGCGACCGCCCCCGGGCATGAATCCTTGCATCAAGTTTACCCTTTACTTATCTAAAGAGGCAGTGTTCAGCCCAAGTGAGGACACGCCCCAATCATGTCATTTACCTTAACATTGACAGTCCCCACAGACGACTGTGGCGGTGGCAAGATCATAACCCCTACAGCATACAACGACGCTGTTGCTACAACACAGTTGCGCAGTTGCATCGGATATCGTTCACAAATTTTCTGCGACAATCGTCCTTGTCACGACATTACTGGAACTAGTTTATTGTCCTGCGTCCAACCCCGTCTGTCGCTGTCAAGTTACCGCCTCACTCCCCATCCAGACCATGATTTGATAGTATACTCTAGCGAGTGAAACTGGTTGAAGATCTGTTGTGGCGCATCTGGGTTACAAACGACTTAGCTGAAAGCCCAGTTTCGCTTACAAAAGACATAATCAACAGCTGTGGCGAGGGAATTCAGAGATAGTCTCAAAGAGTACTATTCAATAGCATTGTACCATTTCCATTACCGTGACTCTTGTTTTGGTTGGGGACAATGAAGGCTTTGCACAAGTTCGATTATTGAATCCCCCTTGGCCAGTTTCTGAAAGCTGACGCTTTTCCAATTCCGAAACGCGAGCATGTCGAGTCACACTCTCGACTGTGAGCAAAGTTCTTTCCCCATTGATACTTTCAATCAACTGGTTGATATTGTACACCGTCGTGTATCTAGATGTAATTGTCAGAACGAAATACAGTCCTTGCTGTCGATATTTCCTTAAGCAATAGTAGCACACAAAAGATCCCGTGCTTCTCCAATAAGGTAGTTGATTGGTGTATGATGAATGTCACGTACAGCTTTCACATATAGTTGTACTGCTCCTACCAAAAGTATTGCAACATACACTATAACATATGCAGTTCTTGAGTTGAGGGGTTTTTCTATAATGATGTCCTACTGCAAAAGTTTTTATTATTGGCAAAATAACAAATTATTTGAAAAGAAATCTATGAATGTAATTTCTCCTTTCTTCTCCGAGGCGGAAAGATTATAAAATAGGCAGGCGCACACCACGCAACACAGGGCTGGAACTATAAAAAATTTAACAATTTTCGCCTCCCTGTTAGGGGTGGGTGTTTATTCACCTCTACATGCGTATTCGATTTCATATTGCCAGGTTAAATGGTTTTATGAGTTAGTTGAAAGACATCTCAACAACAAAAATACAATAGTTCCTTTGAGCTGTCTCAGCAATAGAAGACACCAACTGCGGACCAGCGAAGAAGAAAGCGCCTCCTATCTCCATAAGACAGTGGTAAAGCAGGAATACGCCCCATATTTTAGGACAAGCACCTCTTCACGTTATATATTCTCTTATTCTTCTGAATTCTAAAGCGGTCTAAAGGCGGTTTACTATTGTAAACATCCTAAAACTTACGTCATGCGACTTTCAGTACATTGGATACAATAACGTGGAGAGAAGACCATCATCTTGAATTAGTAGCCTTATTCTCCTATTTCACTGTCTTATGAAGATAGGAGGCGCTTTCCTCTTTGCGGCGTGGTGTCTTCTTTCTGAGCCCGCATCAAAGGAGCATATTAGCCTTTTTTGTTAATAGGAAGTCTTTCCAAACCATCAAAATCGTTTGACGGCAAATATGAAATCGAATTACGATGCTAGAGTGAATAAACAACCCATCCCTACAGGGAGGCGAAAAATGATAAATGTTTATGTTTCAGCCACTCTGACGTGGGTGCGCCTGCATTTGATAATCTCTCCGCCTTGGAGAAGAAAGGAGAAATTATATTAATTGATGTCTTTTCAAATAATTTGTTATTTTTCAATAATAAACTTCATTAGGACATCATTACAGAAAGATCCCTTCAACTCAAAATGTATGCGTTATAGTGTATGTTGCAATACTTTTGAGTAGGGAGGGTACATCAGCATCCCCTGGTGCATGAATTACGTTTAACTGTTAAAGTCCATTCTCTTCATTTCCTTACTGATGAGGTTGATGAGTTGTTGCTTGTTGGAACTCCTGGAAAGAAACTCTTCCTTTTTCCAAGAGAATTCTGTTTCAGATGTGAAGCTGACTTCGGGATGAGCAACATGGCCACGACGCATGTGTGTATTATCTTTAATGGATGGTCCATCATCGTAACCATCAAAAACGACTGTTGCCATTCCATAGTGACGAATAGTGAAGTCAGCAGAAGATTGTTGTTCTCGGCTGTCCATGGCAAACGATGCAGCAAGGAGCCGCCATCAAGAACATAGTGCTCAGTTTGGGGTACTTTGACGGAATGGTCTGTGATAGCATGAGCTAATTGAGGTTTATCAGCCTTTCTGAAAATGTCTAAACCCTCGAACAGGGCAGGGGGAATGGGCTTAGCTCATAGCCCATGACATCTTCCAACGAAATGTCTCCTGTTTTTGACACAACAAGAACTCTTTGAAACAGTAGAGCTGGGTCAATTGCTCAGTCTGTGCCAAGTTTGACTGAAGATACATCTCCAAGGGTTCTGGCTCTATCTTTTCGTGTAAACGAAGATGTGAAAGCGGGTTTTTCAATCATATTCTCCATAATCTTCTTTCCAACAGACTGGTGCTCGTGCACATTCACGTCCGATGCGGCCTCCACTCCAGTCACAATGTTTCTCAGTGATGGATCTGGAGAAAACGGAAAGCATGCGTTGAGTTTTGAACTGATTTTTGATAGGTCAGAAGCATCTCTTTCCATCCTTGCATCAGTAGATTCCTTGTGTTGTTCACTAGTCGTGTACAAAAGATCAGTGAATTCCTGCATTGCACTGTTGTATTCAGATGTGACAGGCATTAACGTTGTCCATAGAGACCGCTGCTCTTCACTCAGTCCGCTTCCGTGAGTTAGGCCACCACTGCTCTTCAGGGATCTCATCAAGGTCTGTTCAATTACAAGATCAGGGCTGAGACCTGCCTAGAACTTATTACTCCGTCGGATGACATGGAATCCATCTGCAAATTTGTGGAAGACATCTGGATGATTCTGTTCTAGCTCTGTCATATCTTAAAGATACAATAAGTAGACTTCAGGTAGTTGTAATGGCCTATCGGTCAACATTGAAAATGATTTTAATAGATTTGTTGAACCCCCAAAACATAGAAAATGGCGCAAAAATCACAAATGTACGCCAGATATTACTCATTTTATGGTAATTTAAGCCTATATGGCGGCCATTTTGGACGCCATCTTAAAAAAAGTGCTTTTCCGGTAGCTGGATTTTGGTAGATTTTTATTATGTTATTTTGGAGGTCAAACCCTAACTAAAACCGTTGAAAAACCTTTTGTATCAATTTTTTTGAGGGTAAGGCCCTTTTTTGCCTTAGATTTACTTGCCTAATATTGCATTTTTCATATGTGGTTGCCATGGCAACATTAGATACATAATAGCTACAGTTACCATGGCTACAGGATATTTTAAAACTTTCAGTTTCATGTTAAAAAATTAATGGGTTTTATCATTTGGTTTTGCAACAACAAAGGATTCAATGTACACATGGAAATACAATTAAACTTCATCCTTTTTCAAATGACTCTGAAGTATTTTTTAAAAAAATCTGTGACGTCGACGTGGCCGTTCCAAAATTGTCCGATCAGCCGTTAGCCGAAGGTCGCGCGGAGGTTAGCCGTTTAACCAATCAGTGCGCTCCGCTGGTCTTGCGACGGTATACATAACCGCGATTCGCAGTTTGAGCAAAATTTAAACTCACGGAAAGAACAACATTCTGGTAACATGTCGTTATTACTTTTTTCTCATAAAACAACAAGTTCATGACGAATGGATCTCAAACTTTGAACACGCCATTTGTAAGTACTAAACTACCATTTGGTATTGATAATGAAGGGAAGTAATGGACTTGCACATCCCTGACACAATCTTTAAAGGAATGGGACTGCAAAGGGGGAAAGAAGAAGAGAATCATGGCGTGGGCGGAGAGTGACAGGGTATCTTCCATAACAAAGGGGAGGATATAGACCAGCTATATGATTTACTGCCTTGAGGTAACAAAAGACAGGAAGAAGAGTTAAATGTCCCAGGGTTGAACAACAATTATAAATAACTTTGTGAGAGGGACACCAAACGTTGCAAGGTTTCGGGATAAAATGAGAGAGGGAATCAAGAGTGTGGCGGTTTGGGCATATCCAGGAGAGATGCAGAGGGATGGTGATTGAAAAGGGAATTTCATGGACGTTATTAGAGGTGATTATGAGGATAATTGGTGTGACAGAGGACATGTCATGTGTAATACCTATACTGTACGGAGATATGGCCATATGAGGGACCACAATGCGGCCATTTTGCACGAATTTATATGCAAATTTATGCAAAGTATGTATATTAGAATGCTAAAAGTTACTACTGATATCACTATTGTATTCCTTGACCTAACAAACATGGGTATAGACACCAGAATTTGCTTTCTACATGTTTCACGTCCCGAGATATGATCATGAATAGGTTAGACGTCGGCCATTTTGAACATATAATTCATATGCATGTTTATGCAAATTAGGCGTATATGTACAACGACTGGAAAATTGTCATTAATTATACAATCCGTTCTTCTACCTGCAAAAATCATGTTAGACATAAAAATGTACTTATACATGATTATGTTAAAACATAGGCTCCAATGGGCTACATGGCGGCCATTTTGAACCATTTATATGCAAATTTATGCAAACTATGTATGCCAGAATTTGTAAAAGTTTATAATTATATCATATTTGCATTCCATGATCTCAGAAACATAGGTATGGACACCATAACTTATTTACGTGGTTTCCATGTGCAAAGATATGGGCATGCATAATAAAACATATGGCGGCCATTTTGGATTTATGCAAATTAGATGTCTTTCCCCTATTAGGATATTTTTGGACTTTTAGTATGGCGTTCTAGGGACCTCAAAGAAATGCACTATGATGGAAAAAATTCTGTTGCAATTTGTTTGAATTTTGGCCAAATTTTGGGCTAAAATGACTGGACTAAAATGGAAGGAATTATGTATTCGTATGTGTTGAGGTACAATATGTCGGGGTTTACTAATAAATGTGCCTATATTTCTTGAAATTTTTGTTGATATTAATGTGATGTGTGGTTTCCAGGTTAGTTGACTGTCTACTGTGGTACAGGTACCTAGCAATTTATTTTGTTTAACTTGTTCTATATGGATAGAATACATTATATCAATGTTGGACAATATATTTTTTTGGAATGAAAAATAACATATTTAGTTTCATTATAATTTCAATACATTATCAAGTTCATCATTATATGGATCAGATTATTAGGATCTTTATGTGAATGGGCTTGTGTCATCTGCGTACGCAAGGGTTTTTCTTTTTTCTTGTCAACTTGTCGGATCTCAGCGAAAGATTTGGGATAGTACACCTCCCCCTTTTAAAAAAATGGTCCCCTGACGCCCCTGGGGAAAACAAACACATGAAATAAAAGTAGGAAATCAGCCTTTCCCAAACGTACCGTTTTGTATGTGTATACGTTTGTATGTGTTTATACCGATTAGTACTATATTTCTTTAAACTGAGAGAATAAAACAGTAATCTATTACAGGGATAATATTCCCAACAATTACACTATAGAGATTTAAACGTAGGCCCCTATAATATTCATAAGGAGTGACTTTTTCTCTTTCCAGTGATACGTAACTTACTCGGTGTATGTCAAATGTCAAATCACACCTTTTGCAAGTTTATCCGTAATGAATTCGACACATTGCGCAACAATCCGGCAATGGTGAGACGCTCCAATCAAGAAAATTGATGCTTTGCCACTGTCAACTCTGCATTGAAAGAGGGGGGGGGGGGTGCACATGGAAGGTGTGGGACAGTAAAAGGTAAATGCACATTAACAATCCTTGAATCCATCCAGTCATCATTCGTGAAACTTATAGCCAGATGTGCATGAGTTACAGAAGGGATTAATTCAATTTTGATTGGTCATGTTCAAATAAGAGGGAATTCATTCAAGTATGATGTCAAAGAAAAATATTCAGCCCAATCTTTCATTCACTTGCGAAAACTTGCAAAAAGTGTAGTTTGGCATTGTTCTATTGAAGAGCAATGTACATATACATCACTCCACTTAAAACATATGCATAAACACACACACACACACACACACACACACACACACACACACACACACACACACACACACACACACACACACACACACACACACACACACACACACACACACACACACACACACACACAAGAACGTCATGCTCTGACACAGACACAAAATCAAGTACATTCTAACTATTGTTCAATAAGACTTGTTTATTACACTAAATTTGGATACAAAATCATTATTCACCATTCTGAATATACACACAAAAGTGCAAAAGGATAAATACAAAGTTTATCTCATAAATATATATTTATGTTTTGAACATAACATACAATAGACAAATGGTAATGTTTTACAAATGAAACACCGATACAGAGACATTACTAACTCAGCACGTACTTTAAAGGTCAGTGACATGATTGGGAACACTTAAAAAATGCCTCAAGAACCAAATGAGTTGAAATATATTCCAATTATACACTAGCTGGAGTGGATCTCACAGCTGGAAGGATTTGTCTGTAATTTGTTTACTTAAGGAGAATCAAGCATGAACATACTAGTATGTTAATTTTATCTGTGCACAATAAAAATAAGACCCATAGAGAGCCACACAGCAGGTTTGCTGGCCACGAGGGATATTGACATACGTTATTTTTGAATGAGTCAACGTTTGACTACAAGATTTTCACAGGAGAATCCTTGCATAGTTTACTTGATTCTACAGTAGTTAAGCCCAAGTTGAGGACTACCCCCAATCATGTCATTTACCTTTAAACCACCTCCACATACACTACTCGCCACTTTGACTCTCAAACTTCCACACAAGTAAACTAAACACTACACAAAAAGTAAGTTCCCCCTTGTTTAAAATACCATAACTTTTTAATGAAATAGGTTTTAGCAAAATAACTTGGCAGGAACATTTCCACACTCCTTGACTAACCTCTGTGTGAAAATAAGATTAATCCGTCAAGCCATGCATGAGTGAGCATGAATTAAAGGCAAAAATGTCACTTTTCAAAAGTCACAGGAGTCATCTCTTATGCCAAAATAATGGTAAATAATGGTATTTTTTGCTTTATTTATAAAGTGTGCTCACTGAACCCTGACATGGTTTCAACCTCTTATGTCCATACAACGTGTAAAGATACACTTTGCTGAAAAATTATCTGATTTCAATTTTTCAATAAACTTAATGGATTTTACAATTTCAAAATTGAGAGATGGATGGAAATTGTTAAATTGAGACTCACTGAAGCATAAATATGCGAAAAGTGCCAAAAGAATTGTTAGGGGTCAAACGATAGCTGATTAACATAAATAGCGCTTAATCATTCACAGAAACAGAATTTGTCAAAATCCTGCATCACAAATCCCTCAAAATGACCCTTGTGACTTTTGAAAAGGTGAAATTTTTGCCTTTATTGACGTGCTCACTCATGCATGACTTGACGGATCAATCACATTTTCACACAGAAGTTAGTCAATGAGTGCAGAAACCACTCCTGCCAAATTATTCTGCTCAAAACCGTTTCGTTAAAAAGTTATGGAATTTTCAAAAAGGGGGAACTTATTTTTTGTGTAGTGTTTAGATCAGTTTTTAAACAAAGTTAAAAATCATCACAAAATAATTATACAGTAATAATAATAATTATAACATTATAAATCATCTTCATTATCCTCCTCATCACCATCCTCATCATCAACGCCATCATTACCATCATCATCATCATTAATTTTTGTTCTTCGTACGCATAACACAAGGCTTTCGCTGTGCATGTTCAGTAAATTGTATATAACAATCTTTTGGGGAAGTATTTGACAAATCAATAGTTGTTAAGCTTCTTACTTAGCCACAATGGAAGTATATTCCACATTTCTACTGCACGCCCTGCGAAGGCTCTGTCAACATAAACATAATAATTGAGTGAGGAGACCCTTTCTTTATGCTTCAACAGAGTCCCTGTGCTGGTCTGTACATTCCAAGAATTCTTGCAGGTATATTGGGATCATTCCAAGAACATATTTAAAGACAAATCTGATATTTGAATTTGATTCTAGACTTAACAGACCACCAGTGAAGCTCAGATAGAATTGTGAATGAACATATATACTTTCGTATTTCATTTTTAAGTCACCAGTTTGGCAACTGAATTTTGCAGATGTTGCAATTTATTCATTGAAATATTCAGAAGCCCTGGAAGAGAATAGTATTATTGCCTAAAGGACAAATTAAGATATGCATACGTACAAGTTATTTCTGTTGTTGGTTGTCCAGGAACATTAATTACAGTTACAAACACAGCATGCTGTTATTACACATACACAC
>JZLH01S0079944.1:0-10962 GCA_001188425.1 Eucidaris tribuloides | reverse complement strand
CATGATTTTGGTGGATTTTTAAAAAATAAATTTATAATTGTTCTTGGGCTTAAATGTATTTTAATTTTTACTTTAGTCATCTCATGAAATCAAAAATTGCTTAACATATTGCGTTTTTGTGAAATTAACACTTATCTTGACAATTTTGGACGATATAGGAGAAAGAACTTAAGTACCAACAAAATATTCCATAATGATTATGAGCAGGAGTGTACATATATATATATATATAAATTTATATATTTATTTATTTATTTATTTATTTATTTATTTATTTATTTATTTATTTATTTATTTATTTATTTATTTATTTATGTATGTATTTATTCATTTATTTATTTTTCAAGCGGCGATAAGTTTTGTGACGTTGACATTTTGATACCAACTGGTAACGACAAATGCATAGAAATGGTACGTGTTTTCCCCATTATAAAAAGAGTATGTGATAAAATGTCAACTTTGTAGCAATATAATGATCCAAATGTAACATCAAATGATTTTGTGCGAAATTGTAAAATGTGACACTAACTTGCGCCAGCGACACATAAAGGGTTAGGGTGTAAAGTACACTATTTTACATGTTGTAAAAGTTTGAGAACTGTTCATATTTTGCCTTTTTTATAACGTTAGTAGACAACAATCGCGTCATGATAATTATTTTTTGTGTTGTTTCTTTTTTTTCGGGTTTGTTTCCCTTCCTGATTTTTCTGTTTGTCTGAGCAGCATTAGCCAATACAAGGGTTTTTTTGCTTTAATTTTTGTTTGTTTGTTTGTTTGTTTTTTGCAGCACATAATATTGTGGTAATTGTGTGAGAGGTCGATTTTCGCGTCCTCACAACGTCCAAAGCCAACGCCGCCACTGACACTAACTCCTTCCGACTCAGAACATAAAATCACCCACTGAAATGTATGATGGTGCATTATTGATGAAAGGAAAATGACGAGAGCCTCAAAAATCAGGGGTGCCGATCCATGTTTCGGATTGGGGGGGGGGGCAAAAGTGAAAAAAATGTCCAAATGGCTCCGCGCGCCATATTGTAATACATAATTTTGCGAAAATTTGACAATTTTTTGTATGCTTAATAGCAAATCTTATGCCATGTTTAATGGTTTCATAGTTCTTTCCAATGCTTTTTAAAACATACATTTGCATTGCATATTATGAATTTTTCAAGGTGTAAAAATGTATTGGGGGGGTGGCAATCGTATGTTGTGCCCCCCCCCCAATATTTCATTTGGGTGGGATAACCCCTCGACCCCCCCCCCCAAGGATCGACGCCTCTGTCCAAAATGTATGTCATGAATTATTATATAAGTGTATATGTTTTAAAAGGTCAGCCGAAACATAAAATTGGCGCTACAAAATTATGAAGATATTCATAATTTTGTAGAGCAGTCCCCTTCTCTTCTATTTAGATCCGCTAACAATACGCTCACATTTCGCATTTGACAGAAATGACAGAACTCTGATTGGAATGATATTCCCATTCGCACGTTTTGCAAAATTCTTACCGCTACGTTTGTCCTATGTCGTGCAAAGTGATTTCGTAAACTAGGAAGTGCCCAATACACATTTCTTCGCTTGAACGAACCACACGGTTCCAGTTGGATGACAGTTTCAGAATGTCAAACTAGTCAAAATGTATCTTTACGTACCCTACATCCCATTATTATCTGAAACCCAAAGCCATAATTCCAGATACATTATGGCGATTGTGGGTGTGAAAAATATGGGCATACTAGGGAGAACACTGTCAGCTTGGCATCTCACGTACATCAATCGTGTGTATGGTAACAACTGCACTGATCGTATAAGCAAGGTGAAAGAAATCTTTAAAGGCAGTGTATAGTTTGGGTAGGGGCCTGTATGGGTAAAAAATGCAATATTCTCTCTTGTGTTTTTAGAAGGATAGCTATTAACACGATTAAGGCCATGGAAATTAGACGCTCTGAAACGATGTCTTTATTGAGTCCCCAACTATTTTTTTTTATTATTATTATTAATATTTATTATTTTTGTTTTCCTATTTGTTTTCTTTTTTTTTTTGCAATAGGAAACACCCACAGTATTATTTGAATACTTTTTTGGAAGTTTGATATTGTTTGATGATGTCTTGTGTGGCAATGTACGAAAGATTAAGAGAAATTCATCAGACCGATCAAAATAATATTAATTGGCTTTGATACGCTTTGCAAACTTTGTAACTCTTAGTGATATTTATTCATTCATTCGTTCCGAAAACCGGGAGATCAAACAGATGACCCAAATCGAATGGCGTAAAATTCAAAGCAAAGACAGACAGAAAGAACAAAACTAGTAAACTTTCTTTAACGATAATCTGCTCCTCACTTGACGAAAACTATTGCAGAAATGTATAATTGCCTCTTGTTGAGGAAGATGGGTCCTGTCTCACGATGTACCTGCACGTCGAAAGCAAAATCTACGCCCCTCCCCCCCCCCCCCAAAAAAAACTCGGAATCTACCATCGCCCATGGGTTCGGCTCCAACATATCCAATGCGTTGACCCACATTGCACCATTGACATCTCCAAAAAACACGTTGTGTTTAAATGAGTTACGCCGGAGGCGAAAGTCAAAGACCTTTCACTTGAATGTGTCTCGTTTTCGAATTGTTATGTGATAATTGTAAATGTCATATTGCATATGACTCATTGTGTTTTGTGAGATCTCAGAGTCAGAGAGCTTTAAATAATTGGTATCGAAGTGAACTGATGTCATACCTGTGTTTTCACAAATTTACACCATATTTCCACCAACCTCAATCACAATTGACAGGTCGATAGTATTGTTGAGACGTTGTGTGTAGGCGTCGCGGTTACCACCGTCGCTGTTCGGAGTCTCTTGCGAGAAAGACCTTGGTTCGAATCCCGTCACGTCGTGTGTCCCTGGGCTAGATACATGTAGATTGTCTGGGTGTTATACCTGTACCCAGAAGTACGAATCTTCACCTGTAAAGTATAATTCAACAGGATGACATACAGATTTAATCATCTTTTTAATCATATTTGGTTTCACCAAATTCGCTCAGACTTTCGATACTAAATTCCCACGAAAAACAAATATTCTGGGTCCACCGAATCCACTTTAAGACACAAGTTAACAATGACCACAATTTTCAAAAATGTGAGGTACATAGTCCTCCATGCTCTAAGTGTCTTTTATAAGGTCTAAAAATGAAGCCCTGGAAAATTGTATTTCAAAGTGATCACTTAGTGCTTCAAAACAGTGAACTCTGCAGTATCCAGTGTGACATTCTGCTGACCAGGTCTATTTCCTCCCATAGACTACTTGTGTTATAGGTTTGCCCAATATTAATACTCAGCCCAACCACTAAATCTATATTCATGCACACCGTGCCAGTGGCAGCATAACTGTCCAAACTGCTACGAGCGTACATGTTAGGATGTTTATTTGTCCATTGAAGCACTACTATGTGGCTCAGATATAAAAGTTTTTAAATTGAATTTCCAAAATGTTGGCTTGTGTCTGTAAAGTATGGGAGGAAGTTCTCCTTCAAATGTTCGAGCTACGCAATCATGATAATTTAAATCAATGTTTTTTATTAACAACAATCATTGTGACTATTACGAATATGCTGCTAAATTAAGTTTAGATTTTAATAGTATCTATATTTCGAAAGATAAACGAGTAGGTTTTTTATATTTTGAAAATGAAATTATTAAGTTGCAATCCATGTAATAATGACAACAATATCCATCCCCATGTACGTCACGACGGTTCTTTGAATTTGGAGTACAGGTCAAGCGTCAATGTAAAAGGCGTACTTGAATAATATTCGAGTTTTTATGATCGTGTTTTGAGTATAAAACCCCGCGCTTGTCGCACTCATAAGTCACGCCATGCCATAAAAGTGTCATGTGTATCAGCGAAACCAAAATAATTATGACATAAAGAAGTAGGCCTACAGTGTGGTACTGATACCAGCCGGTATAATAATACCCGAAACATATCGTCCTGAATATCATAGCATGCACAGGGCATCAAATATCGCCAATAGCCCACAAGTATGCAAAAAAAGAACAACAACAAATAAAAAACACGAAGGGATTGGTTCTAAGAGGTGCCGAAATTCACCCGAGTCACTTTGCAGTAGAATACCTTTATTTGCCTGAGTTTTCACACACCTGCAGTAATCTGGTAATAACAAATGGATAAATTATTAGAATGAAATCATAAGAAGGAAATACACACGATTTTATAGTTGCTTGTGTAATTTTGAGCAAATGAAATCATGTATATTGTCGACGTGAAACTGCATTTTGTATCTTATTTTGAAGTTTATTTAGAACCTATTAGAATTTATCTCTGCACCGACATCAATGACATACGTATTCCTTTTATCACCTCAATATTATTTTATCTTAGATTTAACACCAAGGGTGTTGCACAATATAAGTACCAGAAAGTGTCGATTTTTCAACACTCTTGGTGATAAAGCCAATGCTCTTGGTGTTTGAAATAATTCGTTTGGTGTTAAAATTACACCCTTGGTGTTAAAATTTTACACCACGTCAGGTATCTATATTGTGCCACACCATGGGTGTTAAATTTAACACCCCAGTTTTTGCAGTGTGTAGCTCATGTATGACAAAACAAACACACAATGATATGAAAAGGGGGCTTCATCCCATGTCACAAGTTTATGGATTGAATTAAAGCCCAATTTAATTTTGGGAATGTTTTGTTATTTGAAAGCTCTATGCCCCAAAGTCATAACCCTGCAATAATAATTATACAAAAAAAAAGTAACTACCCACTTTTTCAAACTACCATCATTTCTTAATGAAATAAGTTTAACCAAAATAATTAAGCAGGAACATTTCTACACTCATTGACCAATATCTGTGTGAAAATAAGGCTAACCCGTCAGGCCATGCACGAGTGAGCATGGATTAAAGGCAAAAATGCTTCTTATCAAAAGTCACAGGAGTTATCTCATCTGCCAAAATAATGGTAAATAATGGTATATTTTGCTTTATTTAAAAAGTGTACTCACTCAACCAAGATATGATTACAACCTCTTATGTTTGTAGAACATAAAGATACATTTTGCTGAAAATTATCTGATTTCAATTCTTTCAATAAACTGAAAAATTAGTGACATGATTGGGAACACTTGAAAATGCCTTAAGAACCAAATGAGTTGAAATATATACCAACTTTACACTAGCAGGAGTGGATCTCCCACCTGGGAAGATTTGTCTGCAATTTGTTTACTTAAAGATTGTGTCCATTACTTCCCTTCATTATCAATACCAAACGGTAGGTTAGTACTTATAAAATAAGTTTGAGATCCATACGTCATGAATTTGTTCTTTTATGAGAAAATCTAATAACGACATGTTACCAGAATGTTGTTCTTTCCGTGAGTTTCAATTTTGCTCAAACTGCGAATCGCGGTTATGTGTATCGTCGCGAGACAAGCGGAGTGCCCTGATTGGTTAAACGGCTAACCTCTGCACGACCTTTGGCTAACGGCTGATCGGATAATTTTGGAACGGCACGTGCACGTTTGATGTCGCGTATTTTTTGAAAAGGTTTCTGAGTAATTTGAAAAATGATGAAGTTTAACCGTCCAGATTTTCACCAAAACTCAATATTTTACCCCAAGTCTCTATGAGAGGTGTTTATTTATATTAATCTTCACATTGGATATGATTTCAGCTGATTTCATTCATTTAGATGTTTTTTGACGTGCAAATGAATGACACAATCTTTAAGGAGAATCAAGCATAAACATAGGAGTATCTTAATTTTATCCGGGGACGATAAAAATAAGCCCAATAGAGAGCCACACGGCAGGTTTCCGTGCTACGAGTGATATTGACATTGTTTATTTTAGAATGAGTCAACGTTTGACTACAAGATTTTCACAGGAGAATTCTTGCAAAGTTTACTTGATTCTAGAGTAGTTTCAGCCCAAGTTGAGGACTACCCCCAATCATGTCTCAAAAAAAAATTGAGGATAAATAGACAATTTTAAATTGAGCTCAGTGGATCGTAAAATATGCGAAAAGTGCAAAAAAAGGTGTATGGGGGACAAACGATGGATGATTAACATAAATAGCGCTTAAACAGAAACAGAATTTGTCAAAATCCTGCATAAAAAATCCCGCAAAATGACCCTTGTGACTGTTGAAAAGTTACATGTTTGCCTGAAATACGTGCTCACTCATGCATGACTTGACGGATCAATCACATTTTTACACAGAAGTTAGTCAATCAGTGCAGAAACCCCCTTGCCAAATTATTTTGCTGAAAACCGTTTCCTTAAAAAGTCATGAAAGTTATGGTATTTTGAAAAAAGGGGGGATAGTTACTTTTTTGTTGTGTTTATTTATACTAATCATATAACGTGAGCTTTAAGCCGTTTACTTTTATCAGCTCTACATACGAAAGCAATTTAAGATCAAGGGATTCAGGGCTTTAAAATCATCTTCATCTATTGCAAATGCTATGATTCATCGATAAAACCACAGTCGCATGACTAAAACTTATTCGTCTGACATAACACGAGGCAATGGCAGAACGGCTTAACTTTATATCCAGGTATCTGATTCAACGTGAATTACTAAACAAATCCTCGATAAAAAAAATATCCAAGCTCCAATTTCCGAACGAAGCAAGACAATGGAGACTAACCAAAAAGTTAAATTAAGGAAGAAGAGAGACGTAATTGTATCGACCATGGTGGGTGGTGAGATAATTCTCTGAACTCGCAATTCTTACATTATTTACTGATATCTTATAGACCGATATACGTTCCAACCATTAGATTGATAATGATAGCATTATGAATCATAAACACGCTAATAAGAGCCACGATGTGTCTTTAGATTGTCAGATTGAATGCAAATCTATTCGGTGATAGGAGATGGGCGTGGTTGCAAAAATATGATAACACGGTAGTTATTTTGTCTTTGCTTTGTTTTGTTCTTGATTTGGCGTGATGTGCTTTGATATCCTGCCGTGGTGTGCTTGGTTGATTCGAGTTATTGATACAAATCGGACCTCCTCAAATTTCGGTAAAACAGGGTAAAAGGACATGGGTGTTTTCATGACCATTTCGTCCTATCAAAATAATAATACTTCTCAGCAGCTCAAAAACAAACCATAGGCCTACTATATTTGTATAAGATTGACACGTATTTATAATAATTCTATTGATTTTTTTTTCTAAGATTTAAAACATGATGGAGATTGGGATGTAACTATCATAGGTTCTGAGTTAGACCCCCCCCCCCCCTTGTCGAAGGTGGAGCAGAAAGTTCAAATTTTGATTATACAGTTACGCCCAAGGTTGCTTCCTCTTAGAGGCATTCCGCTCGAGGCATATGCCGAGATATTTCCCTAAATGTTATTCGAGTAAATCAGATTTAACAGGTTGTAGCCGAGTATTAGAGCTTGCGCTCTAACTAAACTGTACTGAAAGACTCAATTTCAAGTACACCTACAGGGAACAGGCACTGAAATTAGTAATCAACATGAAATCTGCTCTTCGTTGATACTTAAAGGTAACGTTTAGTTTTTCAGTTGGTAAATGGTGAAAATGAAACGTTCTCAGATTATGATTTTTAGATCGACATCATTTGTTTATGCTCGGGAAACCACACCCTCTATCAGCCTTCCACGCAGGGGCGTCGATCCTAGGGTGGCAAGGGGAACAGTCGCCACCCCAATGAAAATATTGGGGGACAAACATATCGGTTTGTCCCCCACCCCACCCAATAATTTTGACAACTTGGAAAAAATCATAATATAGGGATATGTTTAAAAAGCATTGGAAAGCACTACATAACATTACACTTAGCATAAAGATACTATTAAGCATGCCCTATGTTCAATTATTCGACGCGCTTCGCGCGTTAATGTTTATGTTGCAGTTTGGCGAGCGGAGTGCGCCGAAATTTTTTCCATTTTTTTTTTTCAATTTTGCCTCCCCAATCCGAAAAATGGATCGACGCCCTCCTTCCACGTTTTGTTTTAGAAATGAGAAAAAAAAATGTTGGGCACCTCCAGACACGTACGACATAATTATGAATAGTGCAAAGTGGTATCTGTTCCATGACATGAAAAAATACAATAATTATATCATTCTAAACAATCTCCATTGGCTTGATGTTGTTCACACTGATTTCTGGATTGCCAATACCAATACATTTTTTTTCTGATAAATGAAAACTTTTTCTTGCTGTCGAGAAGGGTGTTTTTTTGTTTTTTTATATTTGTCACACGGGAATGGTTTTTAAATACACTATACAGCGTGATATCAAAAAAAGTAGACACATCCAGAAAAAAATTTATTACCGCAAATATTTCATGATCTAGCAGGATCATCTTATTGATATGAATATTTTACCCATTGGACCTAAGCTATCTGATGACACTATTGGTATGAAAGTATTTCAGCCATGGAGTGAGCACAGGCCACTTTTGTCATAGGTCAAAAATGCATTTCGCCACAGATTGTGTTCTTATAGTCAATGGTTAATGCCTCACAGACCGCGATGCGTGCAGAAGCTCTCACTGATGTGCCGACAAGGATTGATCCCAGCATGCTCAGAGAAGAAGGTAATATCAATCTTTGTGCGACAAAAACACAAAATATGAAGCAATGATTCAGGAAGTTACCCCTAAAAAAGGAGAAAATTGTCATGTTTAGCCAGTATGAAACTGTGAACTATGAAGAAAATGGCATTTTCTGTTTTTGAAGGGGTAGGGTGGGTTGCTATCTGAATCAGTTGCCTTCATTTTTTGCCTACATTCTAAACCTCAGCATGTCAGAGAAGAAGCTTATATCAATTCTGCGACAAGATAAGACAAATAAAGCCAATAATTTCAATACATTACAACACCCACCCCTTAAAAAGAAGAAAATGCTTTTATTTTTTAAATCCACAGTTCATCTTGCATAACATGACATTCTCTTCTATTTTATGAGGGTATATTCTGAATCAGTGCTTCATTTCTGCCTGTTTTTTGATCACAAAATTGATATTAGACTCTTCTCTGAGCATGCTGAGCGTTTAAATCCTTCTGCCCCACATCAGTGAGAGCTTTCTGACAGCACCGGTCTGTGAGCATTAAACATTGAGTATAGAACAACATATTCTGTGCGCAAATGCTTTTTGGCCGATTGCCACAAAAAGCGGATTGGCTCACTCATGCGTGAAAATACTTTCAATACATAGGTGTCATCAGATAGCTTAAGGTCAAGGTCTAAAATAATCATATCAAAAAATATATCTCAAGAAATCTCCAACAACAATTTTTTTAAGAATTTTTTTTCTACAGTGTCTACTTTTTTTTTGACTACACGCTGTGATACACGATCCGTCTCGTGAAGACCCCGTTGTAAACATTGGTCAAATTTCCTACTCTGACATACACCCTTAAACACAAAATCGAAAGTATTGCCGAAACTAGTAATGCTGTTACTGCGTAAAAGTGTATAGATAAATGTTGGCACATGAATTATTCTCCGCCGATAGAAATATCTGCAGCGCAGCAGTCTATGGGAAAAAACTGGAATGGTCTCACAATGAATTTTACTCTTTTAAAGCAATTAGTGATCATTTTGAACTGTAATTTTTTCAGGGCTTCATTTTTAGACCTTATCAAAGACACTACTAGCAGGGCCTAAGGGAATTATGTAGCTCATATTTTTTTTAATGGAAACAGTGTTATACAGTGCCTTTAAGATGCGCCGTCCGGACAAAATGGAATATCTCAGTTTAAAGGTTAGTGACATGATTGGGGAATGAGTTGAAATATATACCAACTATACACCAGCTTGAGTGGATCTTCCAGCTGGAAGGACTTGTCTCTAATTTGTTTCCTTAAGGAGAATCAAGCATGAACATTAATTCTATAGGGGTGCGATAAAAATAGAGAGCCACACAGTAATTTGCCTGCCACGAGGGATATTGACATTAGTTGTTTTAGAATGCGTCAACGTTTGACTGTAAGATTTTCACAGGAGAATCCTTGCATAGTTTACTTGATTCTAAAATAGTTTCAGCCCAAGTTGAGGACTACCCCCAATCATCTCCTTTACCTTTAAGTAGTAACACGTTGTTTGTATATTCTTAATATTTACGATGCACAGTAAAAAAAAAAACACAGTTGATTCTTTAATTGTAAAAATATGTGAAATCACATCGGAATTATCAAAACAGTTACCACTTCATCCACCCTATAGCACTTTTTGTTGCTCGATGATCAGGGACTGATTTTAGCTGTCATCGCCGTACTTGGGTTTCATTTATGAAGGTGGCCTGGTTGCAAACATTTGTATGAATCGGGAGGTCACGTTCAAGCCGTTGATCCAATTAGGATATTATTTCGTTATGCTGAGTACATATATAAGTCAATCGCAAAATACGTGGTGAAAACTCAAATAAAACGCCAGAGATACATTCCACAGTCACAAGCCCCTCTGTGGGTTCCAATACACATTTGGCATGTGTTCACGAAATTTGTATAAGTTGGAGTTGAATAACAGGTGTGGGTTGCTGGTGAAGGTTTGGAATAAATTCAGAAAGGGAATATTGTTCTCTGTAACTCTGACGATTGAGTTCTTGTACGCGGCGAGGTACATGCAAATCACGTTATTTGACCAATTTCTGTATTTCCCCCAGATAATATTCTGTGATAGTTTATCATTAAACTATAATGTATCTGCCCTTTGAGACAATATTTTCCCCAGATTAATTCTGTTCAGATATCTGGTGTGATCGATACGAAATACTGACAAGAGCAGAACGGTATGTTTTTCACATTCAAGAAAATACCTGCTGATATTGCTTACATGTACATGTAGGTTTTCAAATATCATACGCATGTGAATAAATCTAACTCTCTTTCATCGAACGGCTGATTTTGCGATATCTACAAACGTATAATGTTAACAAATAATAA
>JZLH01S0079933.1:0-10968 GCA_001188425.1 Eucidaris tribuloides | reverse complement strand
CACATTTGGGCAAATTCTGGAAAAGTATGGCATCATGTTTTTCATGAAATCTTGATTTATGAGAAAATATGCATTCCTAATATTTCTGATTTTTGGGAAAAAATGTCAAAAAACAAGGTTTCTGACCAAAAAATCACAATGAAAGTCACCCTAAAAGGTGTTAAGTGTGGTATCAAATTGTAGGAAATTTAATTTGCTTTAAAATGACACCACATTTATAGGGATTGGACCTTTCAAACAAATTTTATCTTAAAAACTTGAACATTTATCAAAATGGTGGCCATTTTGGACGCCATCTTGGATTTGGAGGTGTTCGCAACAAATTTTTTGAGGTAGACCTCTTGAATATTGTTTGTTATGCTATAAGCTTGAAAATAAGCATAGTCTACTTAGTTTGTACAGGGGGTGAAACGAACTAAAAAACTAAGCCACTTTTTGGGGTTCGGCCCTCCGGTTAGGTATCAAAACCTATTTCGCATGAAATACTTTTTTTTTTGTTCTCTGATTTTCTATAAATTCTATTTTCTGTAACTTTGAAGATATAGGTTGGATTTTTTTTTATAAAAATGGATATTTTCATTTCCATTTGCTGCAATTAATTTATTTCAGCACAATCATTCTTCAAAAACTGTCTGCAACAAATTTTGCAGATTAAACACAACAAAAACAAAAGGTCAAAAGCTAATAAATAATTCACGAAACAATTAAATACATAAAAATAATTGTGATATGGCATTTTGAATGATGTCATTTTATGGTATGTTAATGGAATCAAATAGTTACTTGAAAACCAATCTAAAACAAAAAGTAGGGGAGCACATTTGTAATAGGAATGCTTTCACTGGAATTTCACATCTGCAGACATGCAGTATTTCGCAAGAAATAACCAGCATGGTATCACTAAATTTAGGCCTACATTTGTGCAGAATTGTGCACTTGTACATGCATTTGATGTTGTGTATGTGTGCATGGTTCGGTCATTCATTTTCAATAGAGGGTCTATCTCCCCCAATCTGACTTTTACAAATGTTGGATTGGTTGTACAACATTTGACACAACAGTTGCTACCAGTATACCACTAACTTGAAGAATATTGCTGTTTTTATGAATGGTACCTCTACCATGAGTAGCACTGATGCTACCACAACTGGTAAGTATCAAGTACCCCTGATGCTGTACCACTGATGGTACAAGTTCTACCACTACTTTAGATATGTTACTCCCATAGGAAGTACCACATTTGGGAATATTTCCACCACTGAGATTGCTACCACTACTATGAATACCACTACTATGGGTACTGCTGCTACTGGGGATGCTACCACAACTGTGGACCCTACCACCACTGAGATTTCTACTACAACAATGAATGCTGCCATCTCTGAGAATGCTACCACTTCTATCAGTACTACCAAAACTATGGATACTGCCACCTCTGAGAATGCTACCATAACTATGGGCACTGCCACCACTGAGATGTCTACTACAACAATGGATACTGCCACCTCTGAGAATGCTACTACAACTGAGTATATTACCTCTTCGGCAAGCAATACCACTTCTATGAACATTACCACACCTACCACAGCAGGTAATGCTACAAGTACCGCAACAAATGCAAAGATGCTGATGTGCTTTTGTCAGCATCATTTGCATGCCTTTATTCAGGCTGTCTATCTGAGCATGTACTTGTGTATGTCTGTGCATCTGTAACTTCTTGTGAACAAGACAACTAAAAGAGTCAAATTTATTAAACATCAGTGTTTTTTTCTGAGACCAGCTTTGAGGCCAATTTCTGGTGGCCTCGGTCTTGGTCCGGTCTTGGTCCAAGTCACCTGCAGAAACCGTATGGAAAGGAATATGAAATGTAGAAGATTGACCTCATCTCTTAAAGGCAGTGGATCTCATTTGCAAACATCCCCGGAAAAGTTAGCCCATGCCCTTAGGCTATTGATGAAGGACATGTCTGTGAAATCTGTGGGTCAGTGATTGCCTTAGAATTTGAAAAATGCAAAAGAAAAACAATAGCCGTTTAGTGTACTTTCTATGGTAGGAATTTTTTTCTCGCGAGAACAAAATTCAAATCTGAGTCTAACGGTCACTATAATTCCACTAAAACTCAGTTTCTAGCTCCTATATTTTGCTAAAGGTTTCCAGATGGCAGTTTCTTCTAAATGCCATTGTATTTACATAATGTTAATTTTTAGGCATGCAAAAGAGATCCCCTGTTTTAATAATGCTCTGAAAATTACATGTGGTGATATGCTTCCAAATTCTGAAAAATTAAGGAAAGTGAAAAAGTTGCGGGTCCCTGACTTTTTGCCTTAGGAAATGATTTCTGCTCCCTTCCTGATGATTAAATGATTGCAATATGTCATTGTAAATAATTTCAAATACGTTTGATGTTGTTTTCTGATGTCTGGCATGATAGTACTACACTTTGTGACAGATTGATGAAAATTTGTCTGATTAATCAAAACTATGCTTAGAGTTTTGCATGATATGCAAGTTTTTGAAGAGTGGGAATTCATTGAATTATATCCAGTCATTGTACATTCCTACATGTAAATGGTCAGGGATAAGACACATTTCAAATATATACTTTGACTCCAGTCACTGCATGCATCAAAATATAAATCTTTTACCAAATATTTGAAATGATTTATATGTGAAATTCATCATACCACATTCCACATAAATATTTTTGCATCCATTTTTGTAAACATAAATATAAATCAACATTCTTCACACTCCAATAGAATTAGGGCTCGGCATAATATTTACAATTTGATATCAAATCATGTACAGTACCAATAAGAGCAAGTTTAAAAATTATTAATAACAATACTGTATTTTCACACAGTATTATTTAAACATCTTTGGGTCATTAATTGTTTATAAATCATTCAAGTTCCTTTCTCTTGTTCTCCCGCATTACACTAACAATGATAATACAGTAATAGTAATGATAATAACGACAACAAATCTATTAATATCAAGTTCATAAGTTAGATGTATTCTTCATAAATGTCTCAGTGAATTGAGGAAAATCGTACCTGGTTTGTGTTAAGGTTAGTGACATGATTGGGAACACTTGAAAATGCCCCAAGAACCAAATGAGTTGAAATATATACCAAGTATACACTAGCTGGAGTGGAGTGGATCTCCCAGCTGGAAGGATTTGTCTTTAATTTGTTTACTTAAGGAGAATCAAGCATGAACATAATAGTATTTTAATTTTATCGGGGCACGATAAAAATAGGACCCATAGAGAGCCACATAGCAGGTTTGCCTGCCACGATGGATATTGACATAAGTTATCTTAGAATTAGTCAACATTTGACTACAAGATTTTCACAGGAGAATCCTTGCATAGTTTACTTGATTCTAGAGTAGTTTCAGCCCAAGGTGAGGACTACCCCCAATCATGTCATTTACCTTTAACATTCAAAACTTTGCTGTATCAAACTTGCAACCCATTCAGTATCATACTGAGGTTATCCCACGTAAAGTCAATTGAGTTTGTTGCCATGTTACTGAGAGTGTTTACAGTGATTGCTTGTTGAATGTAGCATTAAATGGAAGGACTTGTATCATTGTTGTTGCCTCATCTTTTCCTCTTCATGTAGCTGGCAGTCTTCCACTGAATGCCTCTTCATCTAAATATTCTCCTTTAAAGACAAGTCTACCTGTAATGCTACTGTCACACTGTGCCGTCTAACGATTCCGTCTGCCTCTGTCTACAATATTTACCGCAGATGGTGTCAGACGGTTGCAAATGGAATACAATAGAATGGAACAAAATGGAAAAGCACCATCTGTCAACGTCTAAATACGTTTGTAATCCACTTGAAAAATGAATTAAAAAGTCTAATTGTTTAATAAACGTACGCGTTCCTTTTTCAGATGGAATCGTTAGACGGCACAGTGTGACTTAGCCGTAAGGCTTTGATTCATCATCATCATCAGCCATTTTCAGTCCTCTGCTGGACAAAGGCCTCCACAAATGTTTGTGCCTCATTACTTTATCTCTCAGCTTTGTTGAGCCAATTTACTGTAATTCCGCAGTAGTTTGCAGGCACAAACCCTTGTCCGCCGTGCTACGCAAATCAGGGTCTAAACAATCTGTGCCATAGACTACTACTCCAATAGGCCCTGTGTTATAGCTGCTTCAGACAAGCTCTGACCAACAAGATTATAGCCTTGGCTCAAGGCACTGTGGAATCTTAGCGCCAAAATAAAGTTTGTGCCTGCAGACTAGTTCCACAGTATCTGTCCAATTCATCCATCCATCTTTTGCTTTGTCTGCCTTGGTTTCTTTTTCCAGCCACGGTCTCTAGTAGTGCTGGCCGATGTTTAGATAATATCGAAATTACTTGATGTTGTAAAAATATCGTCTACACGATAATGATCTCATGATTGTTTCAAAATATCGCCAGAGGCACAATATGGCCAAAAATACCATCGATTATGAAAACCTAATGGGGTAAATGCATGCACTGCAGTGGGAGGGACCAAGAAATCCCTGTAGCTACATGTATGAATGAATACTCGGCACATGATTGCTACTGCCTGTAAACAGGGAGGTGGGGGCAGAAGAGAGACTTCCATGCTGTTCAGCTATCAAACTTGTGATATTAAAAGCAGCAGTGCATTTAGTATAACTATCAACAATCATGACAACTCTATCAGCACACTACCCACAAACACGTAAACAATCGGCACCATGAATCTCCTGATCTAGTTACAAGAGGGTCTACAGAAATCAACATTGTTTTGACTTCATTTTGATAACAGCCCTACAGGGCTGAAAGGTCAGCCTAAAATAGATTTATCTTCTTCATCACAAATCTGTTTTTCAACTCTGGCGATAAATCGTGTTATCGACGATGTTTTTTCCACGATAATCGAATGAGGTTTAGATCAAATTTTGCCACCTCTAGTCTTTAGGCTTTTTGCTGTTGACCATGTTGTCTGTAATCTTCTGCCTATGTGATCTGCTCACTTCCATGTTACTGTTTCCAGGGCTGCCAACTCTCACGCATTGAGTGACTGTGAGACTCCCACATTTTGGCCCTTTCTCATGCAAAAATTTTGTTTGATTTTCCATACATTTCTATTGATCTCACGTATTTGGACCTCTCATTTATATCATTGGCCTATACCAGTCCCACGCAAATGGATTCACTGGCATTGGCAACTCTGTTGTTTCTAAGATGTTCTAAGTTTTTGTTTCTTCACTTACCCACTGGTTGGTCTTCCTACATGTATCTTTGTATTTTATGCATATATATTATGTTTCATACTATGCTGTGCTGTATTTATCTTCTCTATTTTCACAGTAATGTTCCATGTTTCAGCTCTATAAGTCATGGTTGATAACATGCTTTGGATCTTAATTCTTTCAAACATGTTGATACATTTCTCCTCATGGGTTTACTATGTAACTGTCATCTGTCTCCATCCAAACTTGGTTCTCCAATAGTCATTTCTCATTCTTGACCCGTTTCTTTCAAGTTGAATTACTGTCATTGGTAGAACCACTTGTTCCATGCAGCAACCATGGACTGTGACTTTTTGTTGTGGTACCGTAGGGTTTGTAATTGTTTTAGTCTTGTGCATGTTCATTTTGAGACCGCATATCCTGCTAGCTTTTGCAATCTCACCGAGCATAATCGCTATTTCATGTTATTTTACAACCAAGGTACACGTACATTGTAGCTTATCACCATTGTTTTGCCTCTTTGAAAAATTAGAACACATTTCTTTTAAATGTTTTGTGTTTGTTTGTCTCATTGGATAGCCTTAAGTCTGTTTACAGGTGCAAATAAATTTGTTAGAAAAGTTGAAAACATTCATATCTAAAATATGTAAATGAGCATCATTTTATGCAAAAAAGTGGCATTTCATCTGAAATTTGTCAATGTTGACATTTTCAAATTTCTGAGATGGAGTATTTTGAAGCATTATGATAATGATGAGCAAGTAACAATTGGTGAACTGTATGAAATTGCAGTGATCCTACCTATAACATTCTCCAGCACTGAAATGGGAAATTCTGTCAAAAAATGTCCTTTCAGAATTCAGCATTTTAAAGCAAAGGTGATCAAGTATACTTATCAGTATGCTATAAACTTGTAATGAGCACAAAGTTCACACTCAATCAATTTCCAATTACAGTAGCATGATTGAATGCTGAAGGTTGACATTTCGTCAAAAAAAAATGTCCTTTCAGAAATTGAATTATCAGTTCATCAGAAAAACGAGTTGAATTTGAATACAGTCCAACCTGTCTTAGCTGCCACCTCTACATGTATATGGGAGCCAACCTGTCTTATAGTGGTCACTTGAAGACAAATCATGTGTTAAAGAACCTGTCTTTAGCAGTCAATGCCAGCCACCTCTCTATAAAGGCCACAAATTTCATTTCATTTGGATGGCTACTATAGACGGGTTTCACTGCATTCATTTTGTGAAAATGGGTACAAAAATTATGAAAATGACCTGGAAAATGCAGCACACTTCTAACCAGTCAACCAAGTCAAGCCATCATCATAGTCTCTGATTTATCTTTCCAGATCCATGTACCGGTACTACTGAATGCCCCATTGTTTCATCAGAGTGTTCAGGCAATCTGAATAGTGAATATGTTTGTACTGAGATTAATCGCACGTGGAAATGTCCCTGTGGCTATATCGAAAATGGAACTGTAAGCAATATTTGTTTCGAGAATGAAATTCATCCTGGTACTTACAATCGATGTTATAAAGGTAAGAAACTACCACTGTATATCAGTTGAATTCCAGGTAACTTGAGCATTCTAGTAACCAGTCTGGTACAGTCTTGGTGGTTATGTCAATCCATTGTTTCACCTGAACAAGTATGGTATGGACCAAATAATGAACACCTCAAAAAGCAATTACACGGGCATCATTGATTGATTTCAAATCTTTAAATTTCATTGATTGTTTATTTGTGTGTTATTCTTCACTCATCACACAGGTTATCCCACGTGAAGTCAATTGAATTTGTTGCCATGTTACTGAGAGTGCTTACAGTGATTGCTTGTTGACTGTAGCATAAATGAAAGGACTTGTCTGATTGTTGTTGCCTTGTCTTTTGCACTTCGTGTAGCTGGTAGTCTTCCACTAACCTCTTCAAAGGGTTGGCCGGTAAATACCGGGTGGTAAATACCAGTATTTACCAGTAAATACCACCTTGCTATTTTTGACAAAAACAGGAAATACTGGGAAATATTATCAAAAAGTTATTTCTTGAAGGATAATAACTAAAAAATGTCGAGATTGTTGTTCAGTAAGTGTGATTCAACACAAAATACAACAAAAAACTAACTGAAATGATGGTGGGGAACTAGGACCTCATTCTGATTGGTTGGACAAATTTTCTGCACAGCAAAATCAATACTAAAAGGAAAATTATCAAATCACCTGCTTTTATTTTAGAAATTGTTTTCAATCATTTCAGTCTGCAAATATCTGAATTGTTCCATAAGTCCAGAACACTTAAAACAGCATACCCCACAGACATATATTGATTTTCAGCAATGTATGGGTGTCAGTGATCAATCTGAAGTCTCTTAATGTTATTGATTTTTATTTGTATATTATTCTTCAGTCCTTTTATTGTTACCAAAACACATTCAGAACTGTGATATTATTTTATTACTATTAAATGAACATCTTTATTATATATATGATTTACATCACTTTTTTCATCTTGTGTTATGCTTACACTACACAAAAAGTAAGTTCCCCCTTATTCAAAATACCGTATCTTTTTAATGAAATAATTTTGAGCAAAATAATTTTGAAGGAGTGTTTCTGGACTCATTGCCTAACTTCTGTGTGAAAATGTGATCGATCCGTCAAGTCATGCATGAGTGAGCACACGTTAAGGCAAAAAGTCATTTTTGAAAAGTCACAAGGGTCATTGGGGGGATTTCTGATGCAGGATTTTGACAAATTCTGTTTCTGGTGAATGATTAAAGAGAATACACAGTACTGGTTGATTATACTTTCAGGAACAACAACATTTTAATATCAACTGCTTTCAAATCTTCTGTGAAAGATGGTATTCTTAAATGTCACTATAGTACAGGAGAGAGTAGTTGAAACAACACTTCGTTTTGGACATATCTGTTACACAAATCCCCACTGCTGATAGTACTAACACAGAAATCTATATGTGGGACTATGTTAATTGTTGCCATACACGCTGCAGCAACAGAACCTACTCCGTCGGGTACTCAAACTGCCAATTCCTCTACTTTTTATCACATATGAAGTGAATTAGTCCCACAATATAATGCAAATGTAATTTACTCTCAGCTGCAAAATATGGAAATGTGAAATTTTGATGAAAGATTTTCCATCATCAACCAGTACTGTGTATTCTCTTTAAGCGCTATTTATATTAATCATCTATCCTTTGACCCCCTTACATCTCCCCTGACACTTCTGCATATTTTACGCCAAGGTGAGCTCAATTTAAAAATGTCTGTCCTTCCTGAATTTTGAAATTGTAACATCCATTAGTACACTGCAAGTTTATTGAAAAAAATGAAATCCGATATTTTTCATCAACATGTATCTTTACATGTTTTACGAACATGAGAGGTTGTAACCATGTCATGGTTGAGTGAACACACTTTATAAATAAAGCAAAAAATGCCATTATTTACCATTATTTTGGCAGAAGAGACGACTCCTGTGACTTTTGAAAAGTGACATTTTTGCCTTTGATGCATGCTCACTCATGCATGACTTGACGGATCAGTCGCATTTTCACACAGAATTAAGTCAATGAGTGTAAAAGGACACCCCTGCTAAATTGTTCTGCTCAAATTTGCTTCGTTAAAAAGTTATGGTACTTTGAATATAAGGGGGAACTTACTTTTTGTGTAGTGTTTAGAATGATGTTAGTGGTAATCATTTGAATTTTTGAAATTCAGACTTATTAACAGTTGTATGTATTTTTGTAATACCATTATATTGTGTTGATTGTGTATTTTATGTGATATTTGACTGTGTGTGAAATCCAGAAAACAAAAGAAGAAAACTAGAAATAGATGCAAGAAAGATAATGTGTTGCACATGTAAAATGTGAATGTGTACAAATTCTAATGGTGTGCCATTTAAACATTGACTTTTACATGGGAACAGAAACAGAACCAACACCAACAGAACCATCAGTTGAAGGTATGTAGTTACTCCATCTTAATGATGTATTCCTTCTGCATATTTATATAAAACAATGGAAATAAATCTGATACAATTGTTTCCAAATTGCCTTATAAAAAAGGTGAATGACATGATTGATGGTAGTCCTCAACTTGGGCTGAAACTATTGTAGAATCAAGTATAAACTAAGCAAGGATTCTACTCTGAAAATTTTGTAACCAAATATTGACTGATTCTAGAATAACTACTGTCAATATCCTTTGTTGCAGGCAAATATGTTGTGTAGCTTTCTATGGGGTTGTTTTTCTATCGGGGCATGAGAGAAATAATATATTGATACGTTCATGCTTGTTTCTCCTTAAGCAAACAAATTTAAAGACAAATCCTGCCAGCTGGGAGGTCCACTTCAACTGGTGTATAGATTATATTTCAACTGATTTGGGTTCCCAGTCATGTATGTCATTAACCTTTAACCTCTTGCTTACTGGGACCAGTTATGACATGTATTAACCCTATGAGAGTAATACAGTCTTGGAGGTAATGGGTTAACATGGCTGCGGCATGGTTCTTGAATTCTTGGGGTTAATGTACAAGGAAGATGAGCAAAACAAAGTGTGTGTAAATTGTATTGCATTTGTAGTCTTTTGTGAAATTGCAGATCATTTTCGAAATGAGTCAGAGAAATAAAGATAGATAAAGCTCACTGTGATCATGCCTGGTGTTTACATGTTCTCATGTCCATGGATGTTTGTATACAATCAGTGGTTTAATGATTCATTGTGTAACATGAAAAGAGGCTATCATTGTTTCATTCGATTAAGCTCACATTCTCAGCTGCTTGCTCGCCTAATACCTCCTTGCTTCAACTGTCTGACTATAATTTATTGCATGCACAATAATCTCTTCACATGGTCCTTAACAAGCTTTAAAGGTATAGGTTGAATAAATCAAAAGTGAAAAGTGACCAGTTTTGAAACATGGGAGTTCTGGATTTCTGCTGATATTTGGGAGTCCAAATCACAACAATAAAAGTATGACCTGTTCAACTTACAAATAATCTACCACACCTAAGTCATCTTGAATTGGTTTTATTGACACAACAAGCAGGCCAGAAGCTGAAAGTAGTAGGGCGGATAATGGAAAAATCGTGCAAATTGTGATACAAGCACCAAATTTGGCATGAAGGTTTCTAAGGGTCTACTAAGCAAATCTATCCGACGTGCCATTTGAAAATCCAAGATGGCGGCCATTTTCCAAGATGGCGCCAAAATGAGCTTTTGGGGCCTATTTTCCTATAGAAAACCATGTACTCATCCAAATCATATGATCCTGGTGTTTAGTTGTATATTTTACAGGTTGCTGGATTCATTTTTGCAGCTTTCAAAAGCCTATTGTACCATAAATGGCCAAAAACGTACATGTCGCCATTTTCCAAGATGCGCCAAAATAGCTCTTGGAGCCTATTTTCCTATAGAAAAGCAGTACTGATCCAAATTATATGATCTTGGCGTCTATTTATATGTTTATAGGTTGCTGAATTCAATGTTCTGCAGCTTGAATAGCCTTATTGTACATAAATGGCTAAAATGTCATGCGCCTTTTCCCAAGATTGCCGCCAAGAATACTTTTGGAGCCTATTTCCTATAGGAAACCTGATACTGAGTCAATATATATGATCTGGTGTCCATTTATAATGTTTAGCAGGTTGCTGAAACTGAATTCATGTTAATGCACTTTCAATATCTTATTGTACCATAAAGGCCCAGAA
>JZLH01S0079931.1:22381-40804 GCA_001188425.1 Eucidaris tribuloides | reverse complement strand
CCAAAACTCAATATTTTACCCCAAGTCTGTATGAGAGGTGTTTATTCATATTAATCTTCACATTGGATATGATTTCAGCTGATTTCATTCATATCGATGTTTTTGACGTGCAAATCAATGACACAATCTTTAAGATCAGGCTACTGCTATCATTTGCAATAGTAACAGTACTCTCATTTCCATGAGGTATGCATCTGTGTGTTATAATCTTTGTGAAGAGATGCAGGTGTTCACCTGTATCATTCTGAAATTTATATAATATTGTGCGTGTGTTTGTGTGTGCGTATATGTATGTATGTATGTGTGTGTATGCGCGTGGTACTGTTAATGGTCTAGTGTAAAGTAATATATTAATAATTATTATTATTATTATCATCATCATCATCATTATCATAATTTTCGTCATCATCATCATCATCATCACCATCATCATATTTACCATCATTTTTGTCATTATTATATCACCATTATCATTTTGGCAACAGTATAAATTATTTTGAAACAAATTATACTGAAAATAATTTATACAAGGACCAAAGCGTTATTTTCAAATGTTTCCGTTTCTAGCTTAGATTTTTATTTTATTTCATTATTTTTGTATACAAACTTCTGAAAATTGGCAACTTTAGTAATTATTCGATTAAATTGATGTCTAGAAATGATTACCAATTACTTATAGCAAAATTGTATGTACTTATGGTGCCCAATTTTACTACAAATGGACAAGGAATAGCACATTCCATACTTCAGGATTTTTTTTTTTTTTTAAATAACCTTAGATTTTGCTTTTATCTTTATCTAATAAAAATCTCTAAATTTAAAGTTCAAGTGATTACTTAGTTAAAATGATGATCAAAATGATATTAATTAAGTTATAGGAAACATTTATTTTCTGGTCGGTATGCACATATTCATCATAAATGACAATTCAATAATTATACATACACGAATGACAAATACATAATAACCAGAGAATGTGAATAAGGAGGTCCATTTTGGAAAATGGCTGCCACGGATCCTTAATGAGCAAAATTCCGAAGGCCCAATGTCAAATTTTTTTATTAGATATATTTATCAAACAAATTTGCCAAGTCTTGTACTTTTAGATCAAAATTAACAACGATTATTATGCCTTGTATTAACCTGCCTTAGAATAGAACTGATTTCTGTAGCATCATATACATCACTTCGGTACACAACGTATTGATACGACACACCCATTGTATGCATTGGGTTATGCATTGTAGCGGTTAAGTAATTATCAACTTATGCAGACTTGGATGACTATAACTGTCTTTTTCCATACAGCAATGAATCTTAGAATTTTCACAATGTTTATTGAATTAATATTGGGCAGTCTTTATTAAAACATGAATCATACCTTGAAAGGGTTTTTGAAATAGGAAATATTTTTGGAGTATTATTCACATTTTTGGAAAAAAATCGCAAAAAAATCATTTTCTGCCCATATATTTCAACTATAATGTACTTAAATCTTCTTAATATAGGGTACCATCTTGTAAAAATTAGTCCCCTTTAATATGATTTCACACACATGGTAAATATATGGTTCCGTACAAAATTATCTTCTCCGAAAATAAATATAAAAATTGAATTTTCAAGGCGGCCATTTTGAAAAAAAATGGCTGCCACGGCTCTCCTGGGCAAAATTTTCGAGGGCCCAATATCAGAATTTGCGTTTTATGTGAAAATCAACATCTGTGCCAAATTTGGTGCTTTTAGACAAGAGTGAACAATTATTCGACTTAACCGCCGGACTATAAATCTTTAACCCCCTTCCTGAAATATTTCCCCCAATTTTTTCTTGATATAGCAGAAAAGTATTTCTTGATTTATTCTCGTTCTGTGCAGCTTTGGTTTGGTCTAAATACGAGCATGGACATGTTTTAAACTCGAATGTCATAATTAAGCAAAAGCGCTCAAGCTGGTATTGAGGAGCTTGAAAATAAACCAAGCAAATTCTTGTCAGAACAAGGAAAAGGTTCGTCTCATGCATACGTTTTTCAGCAATTTCTTTCACCTGTTGCATGAGCTTCATTGTGCTTGACGACCAATTGCTGGTACTTGAAGGAATTCCTTACAAGTAATTGCTACTTTTTATGCATACGGCCCAATGTCACGGCTGTGCGATGGGCTCGCGTGCACCAGTGTCCCCTATTGTTGTGAACTTATATATGGAACTATTTGAACGCAAAGCTCTGCAATCGTATACTGGAATCTCACCCACATGCTGGTTCCGATACGAAGATAACACTTGGGTGAAAATCAAGGAAGACCAATTAGATTCTTTCTTTGACCACATAAAGAGAAAGCAATTGGAGGGGAAACTCTCATTCTTGGATTGCCTAGTTGACATTCAAAGTGACGGGACACTGAAAACATACAGGAAGGAAACGCATACGGACCAATATCTTTCATTTGATTCACATCATCTGTTGGTTCATAAGCTTGGAGTGATAAGAACGCTTCTTCACCGGGCGGACACCATCTGCTCGGATGAAGACACGAAAGTGAATGAACAAAATCACGTGAAAGTGGCACTCGGTGCGTGTGGGTACAACGATTGGACATTTGAGAAAGTGCTCCATAAGTCCAAAACAAAATTTCAGGACCGACCTTCACGTAGTACGACACCGACAGAGACGCGGCGGCACAATGTGACAATTCTCTATGTTTCCGGACTTTCAGAGAAAATCCGTAGAATCTTCTGCAAGCATCACATTCCTGTATCTTTCAGGCCCACAAATACATTGAGACAGAAGTTAGCCCACCCTAAAGACAAGACCCCTAAGGACCAACGAAATAATGTGATTTATGCCGTCCAATGTAAGAACGACGAATGTGAAGAGCTATACATAGGAAAAACCATACAAACACTGGCCAAACGCATGTACCACTACAGAAGAGCTAGCCCTTCTGGTTCTGGACAAACCTACTACGTATGTGGTCTAGGATATGGAACACATACACACAACTATACTAATAATGGGGGATTTCTTTTGTGATTGCCTTATCCATGCATAAGTGATCTGTTTTGACCCAGATCTTATAGTAACCTGTGCACACACAAAAATCTCCATTGACGGTATAAACTCTGGACTGTGTGTGGTTGTGGAGACTCTGCGGTGTACTCCCATTTGAACAGTACAAATCACACCTTTGAAAACGAGGACGTCGTCATCCTAGATCGTAAGGCACGGTGGTTTGAGAGGAGAGTTAAAGCCCAAGTTTAGTTTTGGTGATTTTGTTTGTTATGTGGAAGCTTTATGCCCAAATGTCACATCACACCAATAACAGATTCTGAATGTCTATCGTTTTTTTTTTTATTAATTAATGACAAATCTGGGGGGGGGGGGCGAGATTTTTCGGTACCCCCGAGATTTTCGACTATATTTTACATTATACCATCCAAAGGGTTAATAAGGTGTTAAGGTTATCTGAGTTATACCTCATTAGAAAGAGCAAAGTCCGCTCTTTCTGATGAAAAGGGAGGAGCCATCTTTCAAGGGAGGGAGCCTGTGGCACAACTTAGCCGGGGTCTACAACTCGGCAGTTCGGAAGATTCCTCGACGTTTTCCGAAATTCTTCGACCCCGTCACGGGTCATCACCCAATTGCCGCCGAAGATCAGTCGGCCTGATGAAGCGTCCCGGATAGGACGGTAATTGTCGCTTTTCCACAAACAAGTAAGGCCAGTTGACTAGTTTTAATTTTCAAGTTCATTTTTACGTATTGATACACACAGTGGCGTAACTACGGGGGAGGGGCACGGGGGGCACGTGCCCCCTCCCCCCCCCACCCATCGGCCGGCAAAAAAAAACGAAAGAAAAGGGTAAAGGAAGAAGAAAGAAAAAGAAAACTGGGATGAGCCGAGTTAGAAAGTGATGTTAAATTATCGTCGCTTTCAAAACCGCTCGCTTGCAGGATTACCGCTGCAACTTACTTTGAACCAGCTATAGCTGAGCAAATATTACAAATACACTTATCAAAATCAAACAAGAAATTCCTCCTCCAAACTCATCAACCACGGGGCACACCTTTTGCGTGTGCGCCATTCTGCATTCCTACAAAATTGTATTCAGTGTCACTACGGGGGGGGGGGGGCACGTGCCCCCCCATCGGCCAGCAAAAAAAAACCGAGGAAAAAAGGTGGGCCCCTGGAACCCATCCGTTAGGATGGTCAGCCCTTCCCTCTATCATCGGTCCTTTTTCACTTAAAAGCACCCCCTCCTTTGAAATATATGTATCCTGGCTAGGGGCCTGCAAAACGCATTTTTCATCATAGAATTTCGAAGTTTTCCAAATTTCCAAGTTTTTTCAAATTGTCTTTTCACCACTAATGACATACATACAAACACATATTCAGTATAAAATAAGCCTTTACATTAATACGGTGATTTTTATACATATATTTTAACACAAAAAATAGCAAAAAATAAAAATAAAAATAAAAAATTGACAGGGGTACCCCTATCCCAGCCCCTATCGCACGTTTAGCGTTCGCAGCGCTAAAATACACCATCATGCAATTTCGGCTGAGCGACTGGGTGCGCCCCCCCCCCCATGAGTTGACCCACGTTACGCCACTGGATACACACTTGGCTTGTCATTTTCAAACTATTTCAAAACCTCTCTCCCCTTTGTGCAAATAATAAAGAAATAAATGCATCGTTCACTCCCTAAAAAAAAAAAAAAATATCGAAGAATGGTAATAGATCATGGCATGTAGGAAAGAATGTGAAGACATAATCATAACGCCAATCACCCCATACATTGTGAACAAATTCAAATCACTTTTTTGTGAAGTATTCCTCCCCCTTCTCCCCTACTTCCCCTACTTTTTGACTTTGACCTGGGTTCCGTTCTACATTTTAGCACAAAAGCTCAAAAGTAGTAATCATTTTGGAAAAACACAAATGTTAACTTATACCATTGGACATTGCATGATTTCCGTACAGTGACATTATAAAAAAAATAGTGAATTAAGGGGACCCACATGCAGCCGTTTGAAAGAGTAATCCACCTCAGTCTAGATTAATTTCGTCTTGTGACCATTTGATTTAATATACACTACGGCTTATCTCCACATCGTCCGACATTCATTCGATGTACGTACTTATCAATTCGTCTCATGTTTATCTTGGTCTTCTCATTACTTTGTCAAACTGGACTTTAAAATGATCTTTAGACCCATAAGACAGCGACATTATTCATTTATATTAACTTTCTGGAATTGTAATATATAACTATGATCCACATTTCCAGATAACAGCGCAACTTTCCATCTTAACAAATTGCGGAGAGATAAAAAAAATCTTAAGACTAAATCACAATAATAATAAACAGGAGTAAGATCTCGGTCTCAGATCGGGCGATCACAGCGAAAATGTGCATGTACATATAACTGGATATAGTTTTTTTTCAAATAATAAATTATGCAAATTTATGCAAAATCTGTATTTTTGGCTATAACTCACTTAAAATAGCTCGTAGAATGCTAAGTTTTTGGTAAAAGTATTCTTTCTGACATTCCTAACAATTATTTACAAAGCAAATTGCCATATTAGACAGAATTTCGTATGCACTTTACTGTTTCGTGTATTTCTTATGCATTAATATTTCTTGTTTTTTTCTGCAGAATTTGTTGCAGAACCTTTTTGAAGCATAGTTATGCTAAAATTAATTAATGCAGCCAATAAAAGTAAAAATATCCATATTTACATTGATTTCGTACACAAAATCTCGTTTTGGAGTAGTCTTGGAGGTGACATGCATGTACAATAAATCACGCAGTGTCGTAACAGTACGTCTGATTTTCGCAAAAATGACATCAAATAATGCGCGAGGCGTAAAAGTAAACAATCAGCGAACGACTCGGTCAAAAAAATTCGCTCTTGCGTAATAATCGCGAAATTTGTCGCGCTAACCTTGCTAACCTCTCAGCGGCTTTTGCGGCGCGACCTGCATATACGCTGCCTATCCGGTCTTATTCCCCGAGTCATTTTTCACAGCGGGGAAATTTGAACAATATTGCGTCTAAAGGAAAAAAAAGAATGACGATTTCTTTGCAAGAGGCACTTTCGCAAGCGGAGCGCGCAAAATATTTTAAATTTTCTTATCCCACCTCCTCAAATCGGAAAAAATGTTAATAAATGTTAAAATATGTTGAAGCCCCTTTGGAATAACCCAGTATTTATACCACAATATTGTGTAAATTAGTTGTCAAAGATTTATGAAACCAACACGAGTGATAAAAATGTACAAACGATAGCTCAAAATCATACTCTCGATTCGATTTATCTTGTGTTACCTGGCTGTAGTACCTGTGTGTATCTTTTTTCATTCTTGCAATATAGTCAAAATGTCTCCGATGACAAACCGTTGAAAGGCCAAGGATCCAGCCGTCAGCATAGTAAAGCAAGTAGCATGCCCGACAAAAATGCAGAAAATACGCCAGGTCATGCAAAAGGTGAGGTCTTTTCTTCTTATAGTTCTAATATTGTATGTATTACTGATATTAATTGCAAGAATGTTCATAGTAGTAGTATAGAAGTGGTAGGTATTGCAAAGGTAGAAGTAGTAATAGCAGTAGTACATGTAAAAGTAATATAGTAGTTGCAAGTGATTATTATGATTATGATTATGATTATGATAATTATTATTATTATTATTATTATTATTATTATTATTATTATTATTATTATTATTATTATTATTATTATTATTATTATTATTATTATTACTATTATTATTATTCATACGTGTTTGGGGTGTTCAAACACCCCCTTTGGCAAAATGGGGTGTTTTAGGTGTCAAACACCCCCCTTACGCAAAAGGGGGTTGTTCGAAAATTTTTGAATTTGTGCAGCTGGGCTGACCGGAAAAAACTGTTGACCTCGGATTTGGAATGAAACATTGCTCACTTTTCGGCAGTTGGGCTGACCGGAAAAAATTTTAGACCCGAGGATTTGGCCGCGGATGAACACCCCCTTTGCAAAATCCTGCGTATCCGCCTATGTTGTTGTTGTTGTTGTTGTTGTTGTTGTTGTTGTTGTTGTTGCTGTTGTTATTAGTAGTCGTAGTAGTAGACAATGTTTTAGTAGTATTGTTATAATGGTCATTATTATTAGTATTACCATTATTTTTATTATTGTTATTTTTATTGTTGTTGTTGTTATAATTATTTAAACGGACCTACCACAGACCCGTTTTAATGCGGCTCATTATATCTGGGGTGATTTTCTTTTTCTCATTAATATAGTTAAACAGAACGACAAATTATTTTTGAATAAAAAACACGTTTTAATGCGGCTCATTATATCTGGGGTGATTTTCTTTTTCTCATTAATATAGTTAAACAGAACGACAAATTATTTTTGAATAAAAAACACAGATTATATCAAAATAGTAAATAGGCACGGTCCTTTTTTTTAATAGCACTTCGAAGGCAATACACAGATACACGTAAATGATAAGTAAACTGTAAAATAAAATGCAGATATTCATCAAACGATTTGAATGTGAATATAAGTCAGCTAAAATAAGTAGAAATATAGCGAAAATGTCAGAGAAGACCTATAAAATGATAATAATAATAATAATAACAATAACAATAATAATAATAATAATAATAATAATAATAATAATAATAATAATAATGATAACAATAATAATAATAATAATAATTTATTTCTAGGTGCGGTGTAGAAATATGTTTACAATTAGCGACTGTCGATTGAAAATTTTCTTTTACCTTTTTGTAACCGAAGAAGGTACGCAAGCTACTTCAAGCATGCTGGCAGTTGCATCTCCTACTTCTGAGACTAAAGGAACAACGTAAGTAATATTTGATTGATTTATTCTAATACGCATAATTATTTAGTAATTCTCCATTAAGACCTAAATTATAAATTTGGACATTCATTCATGGGGTTATATCAACTGTTATAGCTAATTAAAAAAAATAGCAAAAATGACTGGGAGCGAAATGACTCGGGACATTTTACTAATAAGATCGCTTCATGAGGTTTTTAAAGTAATTTTCACGCTGACCAGAAAAAATATGACTTAAGTGGTTATTGTGGAAAACTTGTAAAAAAACAAAAAAAAAACGTCAAAATGGTCCAGATTAGGTACAAGGGTGTTTCTCTGTATAGATTTTGCTCATTTTCTACATAGTGTGACTGTTAAAAATTCCCCAAACAGATTTTGGGGGAATCTGCCACTTGGTCCAGTTCCACTATGGTCTAATTCTTTTTCGTCTACAGCCGGTTCGTCTTCTTACTATGAAGTCTGATTCCCACTCGGTCTAATTAGCCATTTCGTCTAAGCACTATTGGATCTATTATACACCACGGCTAATTCCCATTAAGGCTAATTTCCACATCGTCCAAAATTCATTTGATTTGCTTATCAATTCGTCTCATGTTCATCTTGGTCTTCTCATTACTTCGTCAAATTGGAATAATAAGACCTTTAATTTAAATCATTTTCTAACTTTACAATGATCTTTGGATCCATAATAGAGCAACACTATTCGTATAATTTTAGGAATAGTGATATGTTACTATGATCCACATAACCAGACAACAACGCAACTTTCCATCTTAACACATTGTGGAGAGAAAAAATCTTAAGACTAAAAATACAATAATAATAAACAGGAGTAAAAACAAAATCATGTGATTTATAACCTGTGTTGCCATGGTAGATCCAGCGTCGTCGTCAAAACTACCATTTTCGGACACGAAAGACAAGTAGCTTTACAATGCTATACCAAGGAATCTTGGGCCCATCAGGGGTGCAACGTAATCAAAACTGCCCGGTCTCAGCTCATGGGTTCTGCCCTTTCTCTTATTTATCATACTCTTTTTTTTTCTAGTGCCTGAATAGTTTTATCCACTGATTTTTTTTCTTTCAGTAGTAAGTTTCAATAAATCTTGCTAAACATAATGTTAATAAAAGATCCGTTTCTAACTTAAACCTCGACATTCCAAAACGCAATACCAACTATTATAAAAATCTATTTATCAATTCCGAAATATCGATATTCAATTCTTTATCGTTAAACATTGAAACTATACCCACCCTTCCCAGTTGCCAAAAATAAACTCCTCAAAAAAAGTTTGGAAATCTGAGTTTGATCGGTTATATCTCCCGTTTCGTAGAAATAATCAATGCAAGCTTGGTATCATCGGAAAGATTACTTAATTTTCTTTAAAATAATACCCTACTTCTTATGATTATGCCATCAGGGAAAGGGCAGCATTTTAAAATGTGGTGTAAAGTGTAAATTGAAAAACTGCAAAATGACCAAAGTTCGGTTAGTCACCCAATTCTTGTTGTTGTTGATAAGTGAGTTTTCCATTGTCTCTTTGGTTGTTATAAGCTCTAATGTGAACATTGATATGGATTGAAAGAAACACCTGCAAAATAAGCAAGCAACAACAACAAAAAGTGAAAAAAAAATGTATGGGCATTAAAAACTGGACATAAGACATTTACTCTCACGGACCTTTCACCACATTAACACCACAAAGTGATAACAAAAGTGTCAGGAGCTTAATTTGCATGGATTTTCTCAGAGAGAGGGTATCGCAAGAATGGACTAGCCTGCATGCAGTCCAAACTCGACCCCATTGCACATTTGTGGGATCAACTTGGCCGGGCTGTACGGAAGAGAGTCACAAATGCAACGACATTGGCAGGTTTGCGTCAATTACTGATTGACGAGTGGAATACCAACCCACAGCAACGAATCACAAACCTCATCAACATCATGTGGAAGTGGTGCCAGGCGGTGGTGCAGGTACCTGGGTCTTCCACCCGATACTGAACTCTGATCATGTTATTAAAATCAATGAACAATGATGAAATCAAAGATCCATGGGAAAATAAACATGAAAATCCATGTAAATCAAGCCCCTGGCACTGTTTTATCACTTTGGTGTGTTAATGTGGTGAGATTAAATGTCTGTGAGATTAAATGCCTTATATCCAGTTTTAAATGCCCATACATGTTGTTTATTTGGTTGTTTCACTTTTTGTTGTTGGTGTTGTTTGCTTACTTGTGCAGGTGTTTCTTTCAATCCATGTCAATGTTCACATAAGAGTGCATAACAGCCAAAGAGACATTGAAAAATTCACTTATCAACAACAATAAAAATTGGGTGTTTTACGGAACATTAGTCATTTTGCAGCATTTCAATTTACACTTTGCACCACATTTCAAAATACTGCCGTTTCCCTGATGGCATAATCATAACAAGTAGGGTATCATTTTAAAGAAAATTAAATAATCTTTCCGATAATACCAAGCTTGTATTGATTATTACTACGGAACGGGAGATATAACCGATCAAACTCAGATTTCCAAACTTTTTTGGGGGAGTTTAGTTTCAGATCTTCATAATGTCATTTTAACGTTCTATTTATATGCTTATTTATAATCTTTAATGTAATGTACTATTTATTATTTATCTTTGTATTTATGTTCTTTATAACGTATAAATTAATTCAGTCTATCTGCATTTTAAACATCTAGTAATCGTGTAATAATGATAATAATAATAATAATAATAATAACAAAATCTTAAACATGGGTGTGGTTTTGGAAGAAAAAAATCCGTAAACATGGGTCATGATTTTGAAATTTCACGATTTACACTAAATATTTTCACCTATTTTATCGCTAAAATGCTAAAAAATGTCATTTTTCTTAACAAAAAAAAATCTTAATAATAGGTACCATTTTCCGCCAATATTACCTTTAAAAAGGTTCGGTTTTTTCGACTTCAGCGGCACACGCCCCCCGCCGGGGACGTCCGCCAAGACTCCTATATAAGGTCCTTTTGCCGTAAATAGGCACCCATGTTATAAGGAATTTTGTGAAAATGAACCCATTCGTGGTTTCAACAAACTTTTGGCAGCGTGAAGCATGCCGAAAATGATTGAAAATAATAAATAATATAATAATAATAATAATAATAATAATAATAATAATAATAATAATAGTAATAATAATAATAATCACGTCTTATTTACCCAGGGTAGCCACTTAAATCACAAAGACTGCTTTACCATTAGGCCCTGCATAACATATAATATATGATATATTATATTATAATAGTAATACGGTATGTATACTTATTACTGCTATGTTTTATCTTATGTACAGAATTGTATAGTGTTTATGCATAGGGCCCCTATTGATTTAAAAGTGCCCTATTAAAATATTGTTCATATAAATAAATAAATGAATAAATAAATAAATAAATAAATAAATAAATAATACAAATCTGTCAACTTGGCTGCCCATTATCCAGAAATGTACAGCTTATTATACACAGCAAATCTATGGTTAATATTATATATATTAAACAGTTTATCCTGCGATTACCTCCCTATGGCTACTGCAAAAAGGCTACGGTGGCGAAGCCGTAGTTGTATATGCTGCCTATTCGATGGTGTTTGTGCAGTCATTTTTACCGCTGGGGAATATGAAAAAAAGCCTATTCCTTTTTATCAAATAGATGAAAACTTCTTTACAATAAGCACATTTTTGCGGGCGGAACGCGCCCAAAATTTGACATTTTCTTACTAAATCACACTTTCGATTAGGTTTGAAAATATGTCATTTATTTACGTCATGTTTACATTTTTCTTCATTCTTACAATATAGTCAAAATGTCTCCGATGACAAACCGTTGGAAGGCCAAGGATCCAGCCGTCAGCGTAGTCAAGCAAGTAGCATGCCCGACAAAAATACAGAAAACACTCCAGGTCCTGCAAAAGGTAAGGCCTTTTTTTCTTATAGTTCAAACTTAACAGCGTATCAATATTGTATTTATTACTGATTTTGATTGCAAAATATTCATAATAGTAGTATAGAATTGGTAGGTATTGTAAAGGTAGAAGTAGTAACAGTAGTAGTAAAAGTAATATAGCAGTTTCAGTGATTATTATCATCATTATATATCTATGACTTATCAATTTAAATAAAAGTAATGTGTTTTAAAAAAAAAGTCATGCCTGTTAATGAATAGCAAAAAAGGTTGAAATTGAAAAGATAAAAACATCTTTAAACCCAATCATCAGTTCCCCAGGTATTCGTCAAACGAGTTAAATATGAATATTGGTTAGTGAAAATGAGTAGCAATATTGCAAAAATGACATTGACAATATATGCTATATAGGCTAGTAGATCTACTTAAATACCCACCACTAATTGCAACAGAAACCATTCAAAGTTTTTTATGGCTCAAAATATGGTTTAAAATAACATACTAAAAATCACGGAAAATCGGAGCTGTGGAACACGCCCATTTTCCAAGATGGCCGCCAAGATGGATGCCATGTTGATGAAAGTTCAAGTTTTTAGGATAAAATTTGTTTAGAACATCCAATTCCCATAAACTTGGTAGCATGTAAAAGTAAATTAAATTTCCTACAATTTGATACCACATTTGATAGGTTTTAATGTGACTTTCATAATGATTTTGGGTGAAAAACCTTTTTTTGACATTTTTTCCCCAAAAATCGAAAATATTAAAAAAAACGTTTTTTCTCATTAATCTACAGTTTATGTACCAAATGATGTCATACTTTTCTATAATTTGTCCAAATATATGAACAATACTTCGTGAAAACTAGGAGTTGATCCCTTTTTTCAATCAAAAGTTATAAGGTCGCAAAATTGACAACTCGGTAGTCACTATAGGAGCATTTTTGCCGGTACATACGTTTTGTGCATAGTATTTCCATAGACTACATAAGCTATGAGTGTGTATATTAGGTGCAAGGTATTTCCATAGACTACAGGTGTTATAAGCGTGTATATTGAGTCCTTGTATCGTCGGAAAACCATGTGATGAAAACCATTAATTTCTTAAAATGAAATTGAAAGTTTTAAAGTATCATGTTATCATGGTAACTGTAGCTATAATGCAGCTTATGTTGTCATGGCAACCACATGTCGTGTGGGTTAGCGATGTTTTTTGTATTTGCACACCAAATCTTAACGGAAAATGTGTTGTTTTATGTCAAATAGGCATACTGCTTAGTAGACCTATTATGTTAAAGGACAAAGCACACTAACATTAGACTAAAGGAGAGCAAATGTGCCGCTTTTATTCAAAATGGCCACTAAAGTGGTCACCAAAATGTACATTTTGTGAAAATTTGTACTAATACAGTACATCAGGAGGTTTAAATTCTTATACATGTACACTCTTTGTTTATATGCACTGAATATCCCTTTCTGGTGCATTTTGGGATAAAAAGTGCAAATTTGTACCTTTTTCTTTCCCACAATGCACCAGAACAGGATAATCACTGCAAGATCATCAATATCGTCTATAGATCACCATAGTAATTAGTTACGGCTTGACATATTTTTAAAAGGGAAAGTTATGCAAGGTTAGCATTGAAAATACATGTTTATAGCAAAAAGGCCAAACGAAAATTTCAATTAAAAGCCCTACAAAAATCAAACACTGAACCTTTATCTGGCTGCATTTTGCATGTGGGGAATGTGCTGGCTTGGATTTTGAGTCATTTTATAAATCATCAATGTCATATTATGGATCAGGAAGAGTCACATTGGTGCAATGAAGTCCCTTACACTCAACACATGCTGTCGATCGAGCTTTGTAGTCCATACTTTCTACATCAACATTTCAATTATAGGGGCACATTATGTGAAACAGACGTGCACTTTCGATAGAAAGTGTGAATTTTTGCATGCAGGTGTATTTGGGGGCATTTACACTGTATTTTAATAATTGCCGGAGCCAAGAAATGTGACATTGAATTTCAACATGGTCACCGTGGGGAAAGATTGAATATCAATATTTGGGGTACTGAATGACCTACGGTAAAGATTTTTAGGACACAGGGCATTTTGACATGCTGAGTCAACTAACATATTAATTTGAACGCCTGACAAACCACATTGCAGCCATTTTGAATTCCGGCCGCCATGGTGAATTGTTGAAAATCCTTAAATTTTCCAGAAGTAATCCTTAAGCAGTATACCTGTCAACCTGAGGATACAGGGGCAGGGCCCAGAAACGCTAAGAATAGGTAATTTTCAAACATTTTCATCAGATCCAGAAAATGTTTAGCCAAGTCACATTTTGTGTAGCTCTATGTATGATGATTATTGTTCCTCATGACAACGCACAGGGTGGCCATTAGGCTACTGAAAGGGATGACAGGTTGAGAGGAAGGCCCTATGGGGATAATTCACACTTACACCTTCTTCTTTAAAGCGCATGATTTGATTTATACCAAACTTGGCAGGAATGATCTTCAGGCGAAGGGGATTCAAGAACATTCAAATGGTACACCTAGCCCCCCTGGAGACCCGGGGCACAGGCCCCAACGTCCATCCAATCCTTTTTAGTGTACAACGGAACTTAATATTAGCCTAATAATGTCCGACCCTAAAAAACGAACTCCAGGTGATCCTTCAACCTAATACGGTAATTAATATTAGCGCCAATAATATCTGACCCTAAAAAACAAACTCCTGATGATCCCTTTTAGTGTAAACCGGAACTTAATATTAGCGCTAATAATGTCCGACCCTAAGAAACGTACTCCCGACGATCCTTTTTATCATAATACGGAACTTAAAATTAGCGCTAATAATGTCCGACCCTAAAAAAGTACTCCCGAACTCAAGGAAAGACCTCTGAAATATTGTGTCTTATAATGTCAAAAAAAAGTTTGCCTAGTTTGTATAGATGTTGAAACGAAAACTCCTATTTTTTTTTTTATTTTTGCCCTCCCCTTATAAGCAAATTAAAGGGGATTTTATAGCGATTTTTTTAATACCACGTAAATAACCCCAAAAGTGTTGCCGCTCAGTTAAAATGAACAATAGTCGGGGGGGGGGCACGGCGCTTACGCAACGTCACGTAACCTCTGAATGGTGCCCATAGAGAGTAAATCATAAAGATATTGCATCCCATTTCCATAGGAATGATTCTACCAAGATTAGTTAAATCTGAACATTTTTTTTCATGAAGGATATGACAATACATTTTTCTCCTTGCCCCCGCCCCTCCCCCACTCCCCCTTATATAAAGTATCCTTCTGGGACCAAATGTGACCACCCTGTGAACTGTCATGAACAACGGCATCAACCAGGCTGGGGACTTTGGGGCCTGTGCGCCGGGTCCCCAGGGGGCCAGGTGTACCATTAAATTTTGAGTGATCTTGAATCCTCTTCCTGCCAAATTTGATATAAATCAAATCATGCCGTTTAAAGAAGAAGGTGTAAGTAGGAATTATCCTCATACCCTAACCCCCAACCTGTCATCCCTTTCAGTAGGCTAACATGGCCACCTGGGCATTGTCATGAGGAACAATTATTCATCAGATATAGAGCTATACACAATGTGACTTGGCTAAACATTTTCTGGATCTAGTGAAAATGTTTCAAAATTACATATTCTTAGCATTTCTGGGCCCTGCCCCTGTACCCTCAGGGGGCCAGGTGTACCCCCTGAGGATTATTTCTGGCAATTAAGCAATTTTCAACAATTCATCACGGCGGCCATATTGGAATCCAACAATGTGGTTTGTCAGGCGTTCAAATTAATCTATTGTTTGATTTAGCATGTCAAAATGCCCTATTTCCTAAATATCTTTACCGCAGGTCATTCAGTAGCCCAAATATTGATATTCAATCTTTCCCCACGGTGGCCAAGTTGGAATTCAACATCAGATTTCTTGACTCCGGCAATTGTTGAAATAAATCCCCCAAAATACACCTGTATGCAAAAATTCACACTTTCTGTCGGAAGTGTACATCTTTTTTTACATAATATGCCCCAATAATACATATGTGCCCCACTAAATAATATGTTGCTGTAGAAAGTATAGACTACAAAGCTCGATCGACAGCATGTGTTGAGTGTAAGGGACTTCATTGCACCAATGTGACTCTTCCTGATCCAGAATGTGACATTGATGATTTATAAAATGACTTAAAATCCATGTCAGCACATCACCCAAATGCAAAATGCAGCCAGTTTAGGTACGGTGTTTGATCTTTGTAGGGCATTGAAATTTTCATTTGGCCTTTTCGCTATAAACATGTATTTTCAATGCTAACCTTGCATAACTTTCCCCTTTAAAAATATGTCAAGCCGTAACTAATTACTATGGTGATCTATAGACGATATTGTTGATCTTGCAGTGATTATCCTGTTCTGGTGCATTGTGGGAAAGAAAAACGTACAAATTTGCCCTTTTTATCCCAAAATGCACCAGAAAGGGATATTCAGTGCATAAATCTAGATAAACAAAGAGTGTACATGTATAAGAATTTAGACTTCCTAATGTACTGTATTAGTACATATTTTCACAAAGTGTACATTTTGGTGGCCACTTTAGCGGCAATTTTGAATATAGGGGCACATTTGCTCTCTTTGAGTCTAATGTGAGTGTGGTTTGTCCTTAAATGTAATAGGCCTACTAAGCAATACGCCTATTTGACATAATACAACACATTTTCCGTTCAGATTTGGTGTGCAAATACAAAAACATTGCTAACCCACATATATAGCATATTCCACATGTGGTTGCCATGACAACACAAGCTGCATTATAGCTACAGTTACCATGGCAACAGGATATTTTCAAACTTTCAATTTCATGTTAAGAAATTAGTGGTTTTCATCACATGGTTTTGCGACGATACAAGGACTCAATGCACCTGTAGTCTATGGAAATACTATACACATAATATACACACTAATAGCAGGTGTAGTCTATGGAAATACTGTGCACATAACGTATGTACCGGCAAAAATGCTCCTATAGTGACTACCGAGTTGTTAAGTTTGCGACCTTATAACTTTTGATTGAAAATAGGAATCAACTCCCAGTTTTCATTAAGTGTTGTTCATATATTTGGGCAAATTCTAGAAAAGTATGACATCATTTGGTAAATAAATTGTAGATTTATAAGAAAAAATGTGTTTTCAATATTTTCGATTCTTGGGAAAAAATGTCAAAAAATTAGGTTTTTCACCCAAAATCATCATGAAAGTCACCCTAAAACCTATCAAATTGTCGGCGGTCATCCGAACCGTCGTATCGCGATACGACAGTGCGAAATTCATTTCAGAGAAAATCGACTTCAAAGTTCACTATAATTGCCACTTTTTGTCCCAAGCCCTACAAGATTTTTATTGCTAGAAATATACATGATAGGAAAGACCAAGACAATTGCTTAACATTGATATCTTTATTTTCACACAGAACCAAGAATCAGAGAAAATATCGCAAAAGAGCTACATGCTTGTAATTTCGGTTTGAGCGGTTTAGATTTTTCCTGTACCTAAACGTCATAGGGCACAACGCTGACCGCATTTTCAATACGCGCGATCAAGCAAACCGTCGTATCTCTCTTTCACGTGCAAAGTCAATGCAGCGTAGATACGCGCGTTTGCTGACCGCGTATTTGCATATTAAGTGCGCGCAGTTGTTGTTTTACTGTGCTACAATACACGTTTCCAATAGGATTCGCGCATTTTATCAAAAATTTATATGGCATCGCCTTTAAAATCCCCTCATATCTCAGAAAATAAAATAAATTGCTGCCTAGAAATTTAGCCATATATACAGTGTGAGTCAAAAAAAGTTAACCGCTAGATAATTGCTCATTGTTTTAAAATTCAGCTTTGAACAAAATGTTATCATACATGATTGGAAAAAGTGTTTTATCCTAAATCATTTGATACCATTTTTGTGTGGTTTGTGTTCATGCTTGGATGAACAGGAGGCATTGTTTGCGAGGATGCAAAAATTGATTTGCGCCAAAGTAATGATTATGTGATGTTTGAATTAAACAATTGGGATTGGTTTTAATTCGGTCTTTGCAAATCAAAGAAACATCTCTTATCATGCTACTCATATCGAAACACAGTCACACACACACACACACACACACACACGCGCGCGCGCGCGCACACACACACAACACACACACACGCACACACACACACACACACACACACACACGCGCACGCACACACACACAAGCACACACACACAGTCACACACACACAGTCACACACACACTCACATAGCAAAATAATGCAGACCAGCCGAGTCTTTAGAGAGAAACAATTCATTATGATGTTAATGCACTAAACTTTCATTATGGCATAATGATTGAATGTAAATTTCCTTTTTGATAAATGCTCATAACGCTAATACTTAGATTTAAAAAGGTAACCACAGAACTTATGTAGCCAGACACCGTCTTAATACACGGCAGTGAGAGAGAATAAAAGAATTGTGTGTGTGTGTGTGTGTGTGTGTGTGTGTGTGTGTGTGTGTGTGTGTGTGTGTGTGTGTGTGTGTGTGTGTGTGTGTGTCGTGTGTC
>JZLH01S0079931.1:1624-21593 GCA_001188425.1 Eucidaris tribuloides | reverse complement strand
GTGTGTGTGTGTGTGTGTCGTCGTGCGTGTGTGTGTGTGTGTGTGTGTGTGTGTGTGTGTGTGTGTGTGTGTGTGTGTGTCTGTGTGTGTGTCTGTCTGTCTGTCTGTCTGTCTGTGTGCGTGCACGCGCATGTGTGAGTGTGTTTCGATATGTGTAGCATGATAAATTCTGTAAGGAATAATTCTTTGATCTGCAAAGACCGAATTAAAACCCCAATCCCAATTTTGTTAATTCAAACATCACATAATCATTACTTTGGCGCAAATCAATTTTTGCATCCTCGCAAACAATGCCTCTTGTTCATCCAAGCATGAACACAAACAACACAAAAATGGTATCAAATGATTTAGGATAGAACACTCTTTCCAAACATGTATGATTACAGTTTGTTCAAAGCTGAATTTTAAAACAATGAGCAATTATCTAGCGGTTAACTTTTTTTTCACTCACACTGTAGAGTAGGACTTGTACTTTCATTTGCTGCAGAAATCTCAAAATCGATATTTTGACCAAAATTGACTGATGCGACGGTTCGGATGAACGCCGACGAAATGTGGTATCAAATTGTAGGAAATTTAATTTACTTTTAAATTCCACCTGGTTTATGGGAATTGGATGTTCTAAACAAATTTTATCCTAAAAACTTGAACTTTCATCAACATGGCGGCCATCTTGGCGGCCATCTTGGAAAATGGGCATGTTCCGCAGCTCCGATTTTCCGTGATTTTTAGTATGTTATTTTAAACCATATTTTGAACCATAAAAACTTGGAATGGTTTCTGTTGCAATTAGTGGTGGGTTCCATGGTAAATTTCAGTACGTCTACTAGCATAATATACAACTACCACTACTACTATACTGCTATTACTACAACTTCCACTACTATTACCACCACTACTACTACTATTTCTACTACCACTACTGCTACTTCTACTACTACTACTACTACTACTACTACTACTACTACTACTACTACTGCTACTACTACTACTACTACTACTACTACTAATAATAATAATAATGATAATAATTCACTCTTATGTGCAGAGCAGAAATGTATTTACAATCATCAATTGTCGATTTAGAATCTTTTCTTTCTACCTTTTTTGAAACAAAAGGTGCACAAGCTATTTCGACCTCGTCAGCAGTTGCACCCCTTACCTCTGTGACTCAAGGAACAACGTAAGTAATATTTATCGGATTTACAGTAATACGCATAACTATTTAGTACTTAAGTTATTTCCATTTGGGACCTGAATTTTAGATATTGGCAGAGGGCAAAAGTATTACTCATAGGGGATTATTTACTTGTTGTTACAGAGATCGTTAAATAAAGAAAAAAACTATAAATGACTTGAAGTGTTGTTTCACAATCAGGGTATATTTTCTAGTGTCATGCATAAAAAATAAAGTTGCTTGATTTCCTTCATTTTTTTTATTTTGTGTAGCAAATTGGTCATATATAAAAACTGGAAAATTTGGTAGCGTCAAATCCACCCCCCCCGCCCATTTTTTCAGCATTCCCATCTCTGAAATGGAAAAATCATAGCCATGGAGGGCCTGTTATCATCCTGCCAGAAAAAAAGTAGGTCATGTGTTGTATGGTGGACCCCTTTGAGTTACAGGCACCAAAATTATGAATTTTGTCGCTTCTTGCATTTAAACCAATATAACTCAAAAAGTACTTATCGGAAACCAACAAAAGTATACATTTTCTGAAAGTTGATACTTCAGAGAATCTCAATCATCCAAGATCAAGTTGCTATACAAGGTGTGTAAAAAAAATAAAGGGTAATATCACCAAAAAATGTAAAGTTTTGTTATATTAATGGCAACTCATTACACTTGTCAGTATTAAGTCATGGCTCAAAATTGATGTTATATTGTAGAAAATCACACTTGTAGCTTTAAGAAAATGTATGGTTTTACTACTTTTTGATTTTCAGATGGGGTGATACAGGATGTGACAAAATATGTAAAAAATTGTGTTGCGATTTGTTACAAAAACATTAATTACACTAATTAAACAAACAATTTATTAAACCTTTGTAACACATTTTAGAGATTAAATAGTAGATCATTGTTTAATAAATGGATCAGTAGAGTGTATTTAAAAATTTCAACCAAAATGTAACCCTGAAGTGAACATACTTGTGTGTCCTTCCATGCAGTACTATCATGCTTCATAACGTGTACAAGTCAATGGCAAGCATAAGCTACACCAGTCATTAATTAAGTAATTAATGACCTAGATGACAATGTCTTTCATTTTACTATTGGAAAGACAAGTCTATTGTAACGATTACAACAGAGTGATCAACATGATCTCAGTGAAATCCGAGTATGCAATGAGCATCCAGAATGCAGACTTTACTTGAATGCGTAAGCCTTGAAAAACATGAGTAGTATAAAATGATCTACCAAATAGTACTATAGTAGAATTGCAAATTCACTTCCTATATACAGATTCTGAATTAACAACACTCCTGCCACTATGAGACAGCATATCCTCACTCCAGAGACGTATCTATGCGCTACAAGATTTACCCTCGTTAACATTTTTGGATTTTTTTGCTAATTAAACAAGGTGAAATGCAAGATTGTTTATCAGATTTCAAAAGCAGAGTAATTTTGCTGTAGAATGAGCCTAAATTCATTATAATTGGATAAAGGATAGCAGCTCTGATGCATCAATTAAGAAGAGGATTAAAAAATGTAACGCCACCAGGTATTTGGGGGTCCCACCATACGACACACGACCAGTACATATGCTGGACTTTTTGGTAAATCTGAATGATATGGTTAAGTGTACAGTTGACATGCAATAAAAATACAGCTCAGTCTCAGTTTTAAAGCTTTCTTTTTGTTTGTGGAAAGACAAAATTACATTGTTCTGTTATTAGTAAAAGTGATGTAGGTATATAGAGTTTTGTGTACTGAATAACAAAGAGCAGTTACATCAGTCCTGCTTTATTTTACAGATAGACATAGTAAGTGTGATTTAGTTGTCAAAATGTCCATACCCTGGGTGATAGTGGGAATATGATTAAAAAAAAAAATCGGTGAGGAGAATCTATTGTCGGAGAGGACATTTTTTTTCACTTTGAAATGGAATTACATACAGGGCTTTTGAGTCACTGTTTCGTAAAAAAAGGAGCGCACTGATATTATATGAGTTTGCTCAAACATTTTCTCTTACATTTTACCAAGTATGTAAGATTTTCAAACAAATATTTTCTGCTATAAAGCTATCCCTGAAGAAATCCAATAATGTAGTAGCTGGCCCATTGAAGACTTAAAGAATATGAATACTTTCACAGGATGGCAAAAGAGCATATGGGTATGGCTAGTAAGTAGGTTAGTTATGTTGTTTACTTAAACATTGATTTTGATCTTTTAATATCCCACAAGTATGGCCCAAAAATTAGAGAAGACAATGCTTTTGATATATGAAACAACTTAAAGAGAATACACAGTACTGGTTGAGTACTTGCACAACAACATGATTTTAACATCAGCTGCTTTCAAACGTTCTGTGAACAGATGGTATTCTTAGAAAGTCACTATAGTACAGGGAAGTGTAGTTGAAAACAACAAAACACTTCGTTTTTTTACAAATCTGCTACACAAATCCCCACTGCCGACAAAGTACTAACACGGAAATCAATATGTGGGAATATGATTATTGCCGACATACACACTTAAGCATTGGGAGGCAAAACCAATGGAAAACCTCACGTTTTCAAACTGCCAATCCCTCAACTTTGTATTGCATATGAAATGAATTAGTCCCACACTATAATGCAAATGTAATATACTCCCACCTCGAAACCAGTGAAATGTAAAATTTTGAAAAAAAGATTTTCCATCATCAACCAGTACTGTGTATTCTCTTTAATTTAATGTGGATGATTTATCATTTTGACTGTTCTGAGGAAAATTTTCAGTAATTGAAAGTTAATCAAACATTCATTTTTTATTTGTTATTAATTGCGTAAATTGCAATGGTGAGTAAATTCCCAGAAATGACATCAAACCGCAGGTTGCACTCCGCAGTGTCATCAAAGATGTGGATATGTACTCTTCTTGTTTGTATTGCAATAACACCAGATAAGGGGTGGAAGGATTAACAGAATTTTTTTTTTGATGTCGATAAATCTCCAATCCATAAATCTCCAATAAAAAAAAATGCTTGTTACAATCAGCTTCCATTAGAAACAAAAATTACCCGTGCCCTACTGTTTGTGCACAAAACGGTAATCCAACAAAACGAAAACTCAATTAACGATTCTGTGTTGATCATTAATTTGCAATTACATTTTTCATGGACTTTTTTACAATCTGATCTGTAATTGTCCTTAGTGTCATTGATAATAATGTTCATAAATTCACAAAGATCAGATGAGACTGTGAAATTGTTCAGAATTCAGAGGGCTTTTTACCATCTGGCTGTTCTGATTTCTTTGCAAAGGTCAAAACAATATCATGATCACGACCAACCCAGAATTGGCATTTGTATATCATTTTGCTGATTTAATTGTGAAAGGGTCCAAAACCTTATGATCACGACCCCCTGCCCCCCCCAAGAAATCCTGGATACACCTCTGCTGTTTGACCATAAGTACGAGAGAATTCGAATAGACCGAGAGTCCGATAAACCGATAAATTGTAAACAAAAATTACAAATCCAAATATGTCCATTGGACCCTCAGTCTACACTCTTAAAATAGTTGGGAAAATAAATGCCCAACCTTTAACCAACACTGGGTAACATACTGTCCACACAACTATTGGTCATAACTTTCCCAACTGATGTCGGGTAATCAGTTTACTATATGGTTGGGCAAAGTAAATTGTCTATCAGTTGGTCATCCATCATATTTTACCCCACTCTTTAATTACCCAATAGTTGGTTATATTTTCAGTTGGGTAATTACTTACCCAACAAACTTTACCCCGTATGACATTGCCCAACGATCAATTGCTCAACGATTATTTCCAAAATATCAATTTACTCAACTCTGAATACTCCTATCTGTTGGGTAACGTCCGATCTACACAGCAGCTTTTGCCTGAACTCAAATACTCATCTATTTAGCAATTATTACTCACTGATTTGTCCACAACATCTCTTTGCCTAACTATTTTTCCTCAATCCTTGGGGAAATGATTGCCTAACTACTGGTATTTGATTTGCTCGCCATGCTTACCTGCTTACATGTTAATTTTTCCTTGCTGATATATATATATAGTGTTCTAATACAACCACTAAAATATCATGGTTAGACACTTGCAATTTCTTTTCTTTTTTTAAGAATCGCATAAAATAGATGTTATAGATCGACAATTCAATAATTAGATGGATCATTCTTTTTCAAATCGTCGGAAGATACAAAATTATACCCGTATACATGAGCAACTAAGAAATTCCATAATTAATTAAAAGTACAGTAATAACAATTCCATATGATTATGATCGATACAAAAACATGTATTGACCGATGCAGATTACTTCGGTATTGGGTAAAGTACAATCCCCCCCACCCCACACACACACAACAACACACAAGACATACACACGCACACACTCACACACACACACACACACACACACACACACACACACACACACACACCACCACCACCACACACACACACACACACACACACACACACACACACACACGCGCGCGCGCGCGCGCACACACACACATACGCACTTTCATCCACAAAAACACATATCCGCACGCGCTTATATAGGCAATTTTTAACCCACCTTTAGTTGCCCAACAGAAATTTACCCAACTTGCATTGAGAATGTGATAATAATACAAAAATTAGTATCCAACTTAATATACATGGTAGATTTCTATCAGCACGTTTTTACCCAAACATCAGTTGCCGAGCGAAATTTACCCAATCCCCCATGGAAATGTGGCAAGGTTACACAACTGCAGAGCAACAAGTTCCCAACCTTCAGGTACCAATACTGTTGGTAAATATCCGCCCAATATTTAGGTAAAAATTATTGCCCAATATTGGTTAAAGTACTTATATGAGTAACTGAGTAATAATCGCCCAGAACGAACTTTTTTAACCAACCGCCAATTACCCAACTAAATTTACCCAACATTTTGAGTGTGTATTGGGTTTCCCCCGAAGTGGCAAACCCCTAGTTTGACAATCTGGTGGAACATGTTGGGCAAGGGTACCACTGCCATGGCATAATTATGTCTGTTCATTATCTGTTCAAAATCAATCTATCGTCAATTCACAATTTGTGACCTGAGAGTTCTATATAGTTAGTACTTTTATTTATAGGAAAACCTACATGTATACTGTTCCATGTAGACTACCCACATGTTACAATTGACTGGCAGGACCCTGGGAACGATTTTTTTCACCGGGGATGCAGAGATATATATTTCGCGCCCAAATCAACAGCCGAAAAGTCACTGGGGGGGGGGTGGGGTGGTCGGCGGAAAATTTTCGCGGCCAAAAAAATTTACACGGCCATATTCGCGGCCAAATCAACAGCCAAAAGTCGCTCAGCTGGGTGGGGAGATGCGGCTGAAATTTCGTCGGTCCTAAAAAAAACTTCGTCGGTCCCTAAAAAAATTTCACGGCCAAATTCGCGGCCAAATCAACCGCTGAAAAGTCGCTCAGCGGCCAAATTTGAAGAAAAATAGACATACACGTCTTTTTTTTTCTTTTTTTTTTCTTTTTTTTCTTTTTTTTCTTTTTTTTTCTTTTTTTTTCTTTTTTATCTTTTTTTTACCTTCTACAAATGGCAATGTTTTATATTACACTTGGGCCCTGGTCCTATAGTTTGTATTCTAAAGCAATATTATTGTGAAACAACAAGGCCTCACAGAAATTACAAATCACTAAAAAGATGTGAAGCTTCACATACAGAATGTTTGTACGTAATCCTTCTTCCTTTACAAAGCTACACTATGCTCCATAATGCTACTGAACTGTGATATTACTATTATCAATATCACATAAATAAACAATTTAATTGCACTGATGTCTCTGTTAGGATTGTTATCATTTGCACTCTCCTAGTTACAACCAAGCATCTTGAATTTTTTTTTCTATTTTTTTCCATTATACATGCAAATACAGGATCAGTCCACTGTGAATATTGGCAGTTTGCAGTTCTATTCAATTCCTTGCTTAAGCCATAAGCCCACACACGTCCCATGAGGCCAGTGTAAAAACTGTAGGTTTACATTACGTTTACAAGTTAATCAAATTTCTTTGTTATGCATACAGTCTAGAAAACTGTCCTCACACACACAAAAAAGAAATAATGCAGATAAATTTCTTGCATGGTCCTGATTGATAACCAAGTTATCAACGTGGAGTCGTGGACCCATAGAGCGAATATATAATTTTAAAATATATTAAAGGTAGGGGTACAGTTAAATAAAAATAAGTGAATATTTAGATCAGTTTAGCTATGTAGACATTTTTTCTCGCGATATCTTCTCATTAAAATGAAGAAAAAGTTTCCAAAATTGATGTTTTAATCTTATTACCCGCTTTTTTGCCATATTTACTGGACGGCCTCTTATTTCCGGGATGGTATTTACCGGTTTAATTACCGCCGATATTTCCCACCTGTTATATTTCTCGTCCAACCCTGATGTCACAGTATACAAATATTGACTGCTATGAGGGGCACGGTTAAAATTACAGGCCCAAGGTGATGTCATAAACCATGACTATGCCCGAAGCGAAGCTGAGGGCATAGTCATGGTTTTGACATTACCGAGGGCCTATAATTTTAACCGTGCCCCGAATATTAAGCATTCAGTATTTGTTTTATATACCGAATATATAGATTCTTCTCATCTGATTGGTTAAAAGATTTCCTGAACTGACAAGGCCTACAAGATATTTATAGCATGTCATAGGCCTGGATTTTGAAATGAACCATAATAAAATTGTAATATCAACTTACCAAAAACATGTCCTCTGCCTCAATGTTAATCCATTCAACATGCGCGACCCGACAGGCGGTCTCTTTTTCAACCCGCTGTAATCAACGCTCATCGTACAGGGGGCGCGCACACACGAGCGATCTACGAACACGGTGTTGATTATTTTCCGGGCACAGTCGATTGCCATGCCCTGGGCGCGGGTTTCCGTTTTACACCCTGGCGAAGGCAATCTCAGCAATAATAGCTACAAAGCGACTAGTGAAGAGTCTACACACCTCGCTGGTTAGTTATGACGCATGCGCATTGAGCGGTCGAAATAATGATTCTGTCACTGCTCGTGCCCACACCACTATACATGCACTCTACACTACGTGGTGTAACTACTGAACTCCAGCACAGAGTTCAGTGGCTACACGGCAGTAGATGTACAGAGAGTAGTCATATGAATCAAATCCGAACATGTCTTGCAGTGGCGTATATATATATATATATATATACAAGGAGGTAGAAAACCTAGAATTAAGGCAATAGACCAAAAACTTATTTAGTAAATAGTAACAATAATGAACAAAGGTACAAAACAAATGAGAATCTACATGTAGAATTACAGTTGTTTTCACTTATAATTATTTCCAATTTCAAAATGATTGTAGAAGATGAATAAAAATGTACTAGTTCTACTGCTTCTACTATTTGCACCGATACGACTACTACTACTTCTACTACCACTACTACTACTACTACTACTACTACTACTACTACTACTACCACAACAACAACAACAACAACTAATCATAACAATGATGGTGATGAAAATAAATAATCAAAGAAGAAGAAGAAGAAACTGTGCAGTTTATAATCAACAATCTTATTATGCTTAAAATGTCATTGCCCAGATGTTTCCACTTAAAACTATTTCAAAATGCCAATAATAAAGTATACTACTTCTATTACTACTAATCATAATAAAAATATAATAATAATAATAAAAATGATGATGATGATGATGATAATAATAACAATTATGATAATAATATTATACAGTTTATAACCAACAATCGTATTTAAATCTTATTGCCCAGATGTTTCCACTTATAACTGTTTCAAAATGATGCTAATTATAATAAAGTATCCTATTTTTACTTCTACTACTAATCATAGTAAAAATAAAGAAGAAGACGAAGAAGAAGAAGAAGAAGAAGAAGAAGAAGAAGAAGAAGAAGAAGAAGAAGAAGAAGAAGAAGAAATTGAATACAAAAATACTTAAATAATAATACTACTATAACTACTACTACTACGACGATGACTACTACTACTACGACGACTACGACGACTACGACGACTACTACCACTACTACTACGACGACTAATAATAATAAATTATACTAACCAATACTATTACTACTACTACTGATTATAATTATAATATGCAAACAAAGGAAAAACTACTTGTAGCAACTTATAATCAACAAACTCATCAAAAGTACAATTTGTCCAGTAAGTTTCTCCTTATCTGTATCAAAAAGCTAGCTAATACACTTGTAATAATAAATAAAAAAATAATAAAAATAATTACATGTATAAAACGTGATCAGAACCTGATTTGCACCATTATTGCATTGCCCACTCCTCCAGCACCACACTCACACACACACACACACACACACACACACACACACACACACACACACCACACACACACACCACACACACACACACACACACACACCACACACACACACACACACACACACACACACACACACACACACACACACACACACACACACACACACACACACACACACACACACACACACACACACACACACACACACACACACCCCCACCCACACACACACACACAAACAAACTAAAACGATGGATGAACATGTATTCTTAGCACAGTACATATGTACCACTTTTGTTTATTTCACTATCATTTGATAGATAACTCGCAGTGACAAAAAAATATAGTTGAAACTTTGGTGTCTCAACTTTGGATTTCATCTTCCTCTTCCATGACAGTGAGTAAGCAAATTACAAGCAATTCGGAAAGGCAAATAAATCAAGCATTCGACTCGAGCTCGAGAGATGAGCGTGTTAAACCAGTAGCTCAGCTTGATTTGCACATGTTGTGCGGAATGCGGATATCGGTGGTGCGGACTTTTGCATCTCGCGCCCAGCCGATAATGTAAATGAACGTAAACTCTTCACTAGTGGCTTTGTAGCTATTATTGCTGAGATTGCCTTCGCCTGGGTGTAAAACGGAAACGTGCGCCCCGGGCACGGTTAATTATGACGTCATCTTGTTAGAAAAAAAAGGGGCCCAGCTATTTAAATGACTCTACTTTTAACCAATCAGATGAGAGGAATCTATATGTGAGGTATATAACAGCTTTGATTATGTCTACATGTACATCGGCATCCCCTATAGAGTATGAATTACAATAAAGTGCCGAAAATCCGTCCAGAAACACGAAGGTGTAATATATTAACCTGCTGAAAGTACCATCGGATGAAGAACGATGCGCACAGCTTCTTCTCCTTCATGCCTGACACCAATGCTATGAAAGTATTATTTGCAGGTTGTGTCTGTGATTTCTTGCCGAGTTGCGATATAATATTTTTTTAAAGGAAACTCTCTGAAAGTTTACTGTCAGATTATGGTTAGGATAGGAAGCAAGGGCGACGTGGAGGCCAAAGACCATGTTTGGAAACTGCAGGACGGTAAACTTGTAGTAGGTCTAACAAGGACGCAGCTCCAGAAATTTGTTGAAGATGATCCAATGCAACTGCACAAGAGGCTGTAGATTTAGCTGTAGGGGATACAGTCTGCCATGCCTTGGTGTCTGTGGACCCTGTCAAGTAGATGCTTGTTATAATCCTTACAATATAAGTAGCAGAGGAGGAAGAGTTCTGAAACTCTAATAGAACTATCTGTCTTTATTCTTTTCTTTATAGTCTAGAGTAAAACTAAAAAAGGATTTTTGAAGTACAAGATGGTCAATGAATACTAATCACCACAAACAGAGCAATTTTAACAGAAAATATTGGCAGGATTTGGACCGGCAATTTGGACGCCATTTTGAAATTAGGATGCCCAATTGGGAGCCACATTGGTTTAAGGTTTGTCTATTACTGTTCAACATGGAAAATAGTTTCAATGGATTTGTTGACGTCCATGGAAATGGACACAAACATCACATAACATAGGCCATTTATTGGCTGTTTTTGGCAATTTTCCGCCAACGGCAGGCTAATTTCGGGGGGGGGGGGGGCATTTATTTTTTTTCTATTTATTTTATTTTATATTTTTTTTTATTATTTATTTTTTTTTGGGGGGGGTGCATGAGAAACAACACAAATGTAGACCATTTATTACCTATTTTATCATGTTTATAGCAATTTTGGGGTCATGTGTTTTTTTGTTTTTTTTTTTTTGGGGGGGGGGAGGGCATTGTGAACGCCATGTTGGATTTGAGGCTTTGCACTCACCAAGCAACATGCTGAATAGTTTGTGTCATTTGTCAACCCACAAAACACGACAAAGACACAAACATCACAAATTAAAAAACACTTATTGCCTGTTTTATTCTAATTTTAGGCCCATGGTGGCCATCTTGGAAATAACCCCTTTCCTGAACTTGGATTTTAGTATTTTTTTACTATGTTATTTTGGAGGTGAAACCCTACCCAAAGCCGTTGAAAACCTTCTATATCATTTTTTTTTTTGGGGGGGGGGTCAAACCCTAAGTTTAATCGTCTAATTAGACAAACTGACACCAGACTAACTGGTATTAGACCAAATACCCGTTTTAAATGGCATGTAGACCAAATGGTAATAAGAACAAGTGATGATTTAATGACCGTTAGAAAGAAATGGTTATTGGACCAAATGGTAAGTAGGCCTAGATCAAATCGTCGCTGAATTCACGCAGTGGCACAAACCTCCAAAATTGCGTCCAAAGTCAAACTTGAGTTATTTTCAGTTTTGTCATTCTCTGGCCATGGTCTTTCATTTCACAAAATTTTAGAACCCAATTCTCTCTAATTAAAAAGATAATTAAAGTGCCAAACAGACACGAGCCTGAAAATCTACAGTAAAAAAATCCACGAACCGGCACAAGGGCGCGCGCCGTAACGCACCATTCATTTCTGTACATAAAACTCAACGGCGCGCACGCCCTTGTGCCGGTTCGTGATTTTTTTTTTCTCTTGCGCGCGCAACACCACAGTGCGACACGAGCGCTTGTGCCGGTTCGTGCACGCAAAATCGTACTTGCTTTCTACACGAAGTGCCACTTCGTGGATTCTTCCTACGCTGAAGCAACATTTTCTACAAAGCGACACCTGCGTTTGAAGCTTTACTGTGTTAAAATTTGAACTTAGTTTAAGGACAATTCGACATTTAAGGCATGAGTAGAGTCTTGGCTTTCTATCTGTGCTTGAATCATACAGTTTGACTTCATAACAAATCGCAATGAGCAGTTGAAAGACTGATAAAATGTTTATTCGCGTTTTACTCGAAAAGTGATTTCGCGCATCTTCGATCGCGCGTGCCACTTCGTGAATTCAGCGACGAAATAAGCATTGAACCAAGTTATTTAGCCCCAAATGGTGCCATCCCATGGATATTAGGACAAGACGGTATTAGACAGACAAAGTGACAGTAAACTGATTTTCTTGTGTGAATAAAGAATTTGGACCGAGATGATGAACAGAAATCACCCATAATATGTTTCCACATTTTTTTCTCGATTTAATACACACGTCGACGTTTGATGGTTTAGTCAAAATGTCCCCCACTGATAAAATATGCAGGGACAAACGTCACCCTTGTAGTGCACTAGTCACGTGTGATGTGACACGGTGATTCATGGGGGGGAGTGGGCATGACAAAACCTGGTACCCGTTGATTTTCACTTTCTAAAGCATTAAATGATCGTTTTGAAATACAATTTGTACGGCTTCAGATTAACGTCAATAGCATGAAGGCCGATTATCTAGCTTCGATTTTGTTTTGGGGGAACATTGTTAAATGTTGCCTTTAAAAGTCAATGAATTGTTAATCTAGAATTGATTTTTCATGTATCTCCTTATACCCAGGGCGAAAGAGGTAACCGATTCCCAACTGGACGTTCTAGTGAAATTGCTTCCATACCAAACTTATTCGGCATTATGTACGAGACTTGGTGTGCTCCATATTTCATCTTCAAAGATACTGCACCAACACAGTAACTGTTTTGACGCGGCCTACAGAGACGCACTTGCGGTCTGGAAGTTAAAAACCGGTGGTCTGCGATCAGATTTGGAAAATGAACTCAAATCGATTGGTCTTGATAGCCTATGTTCGAAGTTTTAGGATTCAACCTAGTTATGATTCCTGCGATGGACAGTCAATTTGATGGCAAAATTTGTACGAGAGAAGGGAAAAGTTCATGGGCTGACTAATAAGGGATCATGTTAAGAGGAATGACATTACTCTTGGTGAAATTCAACCTTTTCCTATACTAACTGGGCTTTTTTCCAGATATCTTTTCTTAATTCTATTAGAAATGAATTTAAATGGGCAGCTGAGGTTCACAAAATGCTTTTTTTTTGGAAGAACTTTGATGGCAGAGACTTAGTACCCTTTCAGACATGGGTAATTTTTCAGGGTTCTATTCCAGCTCCACTGAGTTTCTTTCCAGTGTCTGTGCCACAGTTTACGCCAATAATATAATGGAGTTGAATTCTCAACAGTTATAAACATATTTGGGTGGCTCAAAACCACAGCCCATGTTTGTGAAGGTAGGGGTTTTCAATAAGAAACTGCCAAAATTACCCTTTTTAGAATTCTTGCTAGATTCTCAATTTAAAACCATTTCTTACAGTTAAAAGATATCTGAAGAGAAACAATGCAGTTAGTATAAAACATGCAGGACTTGATTTGTTGATGTAGAATAGCTCCATCTACTCAGCCTACTTTTAACCTCCTCTCGTTTATAATGGTTGTAGATATAAGTCACGTTTATACCTTCAGGGTTAACCTCGGGGTTAAGCACATGCGGATTAACCCTGAGGCTGTGGCCGTGCAAACGACGTGAAGTTAAACCCGAGATACCTCCGATGATTTGAATGTAAAATACTGTAAAACAGTTATAGTTGTTTGAGTCATTTTGTTTAAATGTTCTTGTAAAGAAAGAAAGAGAAAAAAGAGTCATATTTAAGACACTACCCCATGAGGGGGGAAAGAAAATTGTTTTGACGGTTAGAATATCAATATACTAAGGGAATGCAAAATGAAAATAACAATAATTATACTGATTCTGATGATGATACTGATAGATAATGAGTTTCCCTGCAACCTTGGGGCGGGGGTGATTGTTCATGTCATCCCCCACCATGCGAGCTGGGGATGAATACAGTTGATGCTAACATCGGATCTTAGATTCGTGCAGGCGTAGGTATAACTCAAACATAATGAACTCGCAGCTATCCTGAACCTGAGCTTAGAGCACGTATTTGAAGAATTTCAATGACCCAAGTTAACTCCGAGCTGACTTCACGAGAGATGTAGACGAGGGTGTAGACGTAGGTCTGCATGGGTTATCTGAAGAAGTTTGAATTTTGATTATCTCGGAGTTATCCTGATTCGGGTTTAACTTATAACGTTCACAAACATTAACTTAGCACTAGATGTACATTTTTGCATGTACATTTCCTGATAGTTTAAATCATTTCCTCTTTCTTTTTCAAAAAGGTACTATTAATTTCTTTACGTATCTCTATTTTTTAGTGGAAAACTTACAAAAGTTCGTTTTTATCTTTCATCTTTGTCACATTTGTATCTCAGAGTAAGCATTTTGTTTACACTTCAAAAAGCCACAGTTATCACATAATGATTTTTTTTTTTGGGTCTGCGTGAGTCTTTAATTGATATGTCTATTTGAATGTCTGCATTGTAATCATTTCTCATCATACCCGTAAATTTATGCTAAAAAGACGTGTTCATCTTACATAACAGAAAGTCAGAAACCATATCGTATTTATTCTCCACAATCAGGTGTCTTGCATATGTAATTGTGTGATTTTCACAGAAATAGTTTTCTTTTAACAACTATCAAATTATAAAATTTAACATATTTATTGCAATCTTTAAATTATCTTGTTTTATGCTTCCGCAACGAAGTTGCCGGAGGCATTATGTTTGCGGGTTGTCCGTGCCTCCGTGCATCCGTCCGTCCGTTATTAGTTCTCTTTACCGCGATAACTTAAGAACAGCTGATCAGATTTTAATGAAACTAGGAACAAGTATTTTTCTGTGGGGCAACAATGAACTGATTAGATTTTGGAGTCGAAAGTTCAAAGGTCACAGGGCCTAAAGTATGTCTGATTTGACCTCGTTACCACGATAACTTGAGAACGGCTGGTCGGATTTTGATGTAACTTCGGTGAAGTATGTGTTGTAAAGCACCTATGAACTGATAAGATTTTGGAGTTGAAGGATCAGAGGTCAAAGGTCACAAGGCCTCATACATGTCCGAAATGAGCTCATTGTCGTGATACTTTAAGATCTGGTTATCAGATTTTACTGTGACTCGGTACAAGTATGTCGTTTGAGAGACTTATGAACTAATTAGATTTTGGAGCTGAAAGGTCAAAGGTCACAAGGGCTTATTCATCCCATTGGTCTTGCTGCCATGGTAACTTGGGGCTTTTCAAACTACATCAATTGGATGGGAGTGCGGCGTGCAGAGGCATACCCATCGACTGCGCACATTCGAACTGCTCTAGTTAACATTTATTTTCTTTTGTGTGTTTAGATTATTTGAAAAAAAAAACTCTTTCCAATTTATGTAATCATGTATTATGTGTATCTAATACAGTTGGCCTTCCATTGAATCGAGATGTTGTTGTTTTCAAAAATAAAACGTCTTAGTTGAAATGAAATCAGAAAACATATACGTGAGTATTATAATAGTAAGTTTGCTGGTGTTAAAAATAATATAAAGGGCACGTGGAAAGTAATAAACACAATTTTAAATAAGGATAAAAACGGGCACAAATACAACGAATATCTGTCAATGGTAAACTTAATGACCATACTGCCATGGCAACTGCATTTAAAGATACTATTGGATTTCAAACTAATCAAAACAATTCCCAGTTAATATTTACGGGAAAATTGTATGCAGTCATTGTTTTTTAACCTAGTTATTTCTTCTGATATGATTACTGCCATTCTTGATCTTCAGGACAACAAAAGTGCTGGATTTGATGTTCATCTAAAAGTCTTCAAGCAATCAATTCATGTTATCGCTTTACGAGTATGTAATATTGTAAATCTCCCTTGATTTTTTTTCCATTCAAACTAAAATCGTTAAGGTAACCCATGGCTTTGAAAATGGGGATAACCACCTACTTTCTTACAAAATAAAGACCAATTTCTGTACCATCAGTATTTTCAGAGGATTTAAACAAATTGTTTAGTATAAGCTTATTCAATATCTGAATAATATCTGAATATGCACAACATTTTATATAACAAGCAGTCTGGCTTCCGTAAATGGCACTCGACTTACTCGAATTGGCTTTACTCGAATTTGTTAACAAGCATACGGATACTTTTGAAAGGAACAATATTGTAGTAGGATTTTTTCAGACCTTCCAAAAGCATTCAACTGTTTTAATCATAACATTTTAATCGATAGACTGCATTTTTTGTGGAATACGAGGTACAGCATTACAGTGGTGTTAAACATGCCCTGGGAAGCGGGGGTGCTGGGGGTGCTGCAGATATTTTTTCAGGCCTGCAAAAACTCGTATATGTCATGATGTATAGCATTATACGTCGTCCAGGGACGGTGCCCCCTATTTTCTTCAAATTTGGCCCTGAAAATGTTTCTTTTGGCCGCGAAAAAGTATTTTGGCACCACCGGTGACAAAATCGTTCCCAGGCCGGGCCCTGGTGTTAAAGGTACTTACAGAACTGAAGTAGCATGAAAATATATTTGTGTATATATAGTAATGTATTTCTGTAGTTTAGGAATATTGTAGAATTGTAATCTCGTAGTTGTAATTAGTATCTTTTTATGTGTATTTGTTTGTCTTTTTATATGTACACGGACTGCTGAAAAGCGGTTTTTTCGGCTGATTGTGAGTTTACCGTGTTCAAATAAATGTAATACAATACAATGCAACTGAAAATATTTTGTTTTTCATAAACAATGGCTAATCTGATTATCAGAACATCTCCACTGGGGTGCCCTAGGGTTCCATATTATAACCCCTCTTTGTTTCTCATATACGTCAATGACGTACAATTTGTAAGTGACCTGCTATTTACACATTTCGCAGACGACACAGATGTATTTACTTATGGCAAAAATATATCATCAATTCTGTAATCAGTACTGAATTACATAAAATACATCAATGGTTTCTGCCCAATAAATTACTAATCAATTTAACAAAAACAAATTATATGATTTTCAAAACAAACAAATTTATTGAATGTGGCTTAAATGTCCATACTGACAAACATGCAATTCAACAGGTCACTTTTTCCAAATTTCTTGGAGTGATTATGATAATAATTTCAGGTGGAGTGAATATTGGTTGTCAAATATCTAGAGCAATTGCCATAATAACCAGACTAAGAAAAATACTTCCCTTAAAAATATTATCAATTGTGTATCACACTACGATAACACCGTATGTTTCATATTGAAATGTTATATGGGGTAACTGTGCACAGTATCTCCTTAAGAGACTTCTTTTATTATAAAATAATGGAGTTCGAGTGTGACAAATTTCAGCCAGAAGCCCACAGTAATCCCTTATTTTACACAACAAAAAATTTAAGAATAAATTAAATTTATAAATATCAAAATACATCATTGGGTGATTTCAAGTTCAGTGTTGGTGCTGGTGTTGGTATTGGTGTTGAGGAAAAAAAATCGTCTGCTAAACCGAGCTCCAACACTGAGCTCGATTTAAGCAGACGATACCGATTGCACTATCGATCACGTAACACCGAGTGACGTCACGCCCGATTCATGGCGTTGGCAGACAGTTACGTCGATAATGGCCGAAATTTTTGGACAAATGTCACAAAAATGACACTAAATCAATACTGCCAGCCAAAAAACGTGTATGAATCTAAAAGGCAAGGCATTTTCTCTATTCCTATATGTAACGTTTTTTAAGGGGAAAAGGTACTTTCAGCGGTTTGCGTCACACAGCGAAGCTTTCTCCATAGCCAACACACACACGCATGTTAGCTCTGCCAATAGCAAGACCAAGACCAACACCAACACCAACACCGAACTTCAAGTCACGAATTTCCTTATCCCAGTGTTTAGTGTTGATGAATGGGAAAATTGCACGTAAATCACAAACACCAACCACGGTACTCGGTTCAGCAAACGATATTTAACACCAGATTCAACACCAACTTCAGGAAGTACGTCATAAATTTCGAGGTCAACCCCGACACCAGACCTTACTTCAACTACGGTGTTATAGCCGGTGTTAGTGTTCTTACAACAACACCAGATTTCAACACCGAACTTGAAATCACCCATTTTTTCATAACAATGTTCTACCGCCATCATTTGACAGTTTATTCATTTCTTAATTCTGCCATTCGTGCCCACCACACTAGACACTTAAATGAATCCATTTTGCCTCTGTAATTTGTATAAATATAAGTTCACGAGGGCGTCTGTTAAATGCATTGGAAGAGAAATCTTAAGTAATTTACTCTCAATTCTTATAAAAATATTCCTTCTTCAAACTCATTTAAATTTAAATACCGATTATACCTTCTGTTTCTTTTTTTTTTTCAATTTATAAGCTTATAAACCTAGTACCGTTATTTGCTCTTTTATGACACTTTTATTTCCCAATCTTCCAAATTTACACACTCCTTGGGCTCATTCTGTATAGGTTTACCTTGTATACATGTATTGTAGAAGTTTCTGTTCTGTATTGTTGTATGTTACTTGGTGTTTTGTTTTGTTTTGCTTGTACTTGAACTGTATAGGCGTATTGCTAATACGTTCACTGTTTCCATATTTGTTCGTCATCCCTGTTGTTAATGTACAATGACTGTGATTTTATACTTTGTTTTGTTTGTATTGGAAATTTGTAGAAATAAAACTTAATTGCATTCTTTGAAACTATTGAAAAAGCCCTAGTAAATGGGATTAGCAAGCACTTGGACAAATTTGTTGAGCATCTGGAAAGCTAAGGGGCAAGTCCAAGCTATTTTGCGGTGGTAACGCGTGGGACATCAGAAGGAAAAATGGGCCTTTTCCCATATGGTATGATGAAACCCCAATCCTTGGGTATATTCTAATACGTACTAAGGATCTTTACCCACAATAGAAATAATAATTAAAATCACTCACTTTTTAATTAATTTATGTTAATTTATTCATCGGTAACACGTGGGACCACAAAAATGCAGCTTTTTTTTACTTTGACTTCATTCTCAAAACTCTCTGAATTTAAAAGGCAAAATAAAATTTGGTTAGTTTCATCTTCTTTAGCATCTAACCAACATATTAAGTACAAACTTTCATGAAAATACAACTTCTAGTTTGGTTGCGAGGTCAAGTTTACAAAAGCATGTATGGTAACACGTGGGACAAGTAACACGTGGGACAATTTTTCCTATGCATATTATGCATTGCATATGCATTGGATTTAGCCCAAAATTGGCAGGAATGATCCTTAAAGGGTGGGGGATTCAATGGTCCTAGAATGGTACACCTGCCTACCCCCCCCCACCCCCAGGGGGGGGGAGGGGGCATGGACAGGGCTCTAAAGGGCCAACAGAGGTAATATCTTCTTCTCTAGATACAGAAATAGTTGGCTATGTCACAGTATATGCAGATACCTGTATACTGTATGTGATGAATTAATGTTCCTCATGCCAATGCCCAGGGTGGCCCAAATTGGTTTGGGGGGGGGGGGGTCAACGAGGTTTTGGGGCAGGGGCCCTATGTGAATAATTCACATGAACATC
>JZLH01S0079926.1:0-15617 GCA_001188425.1 Eucidaris tribuloides | reverse complement strand
CCGGGGTACGACGGTACCCCGGGGTATGGCGTGGTGCGTCATTTTACCTGGGTATGTAATGTTGTTGGTTGTCCGGCAGAAGGGCCTTAGCATATGTTAACGGCAGAAGGGCAGTAACGCTCAATTGTCTGTAACTTGAAAACCACTGGCTCTTTGCACACAAAATCAAAGTAGTGTGATATTTTTAGATCCTTCTGTCAGTCTGTTAAATGCAAATATCACGTACGGCAATATTTTTCAAAGAGGAGATAATTTACTGTTACGGTCCTTCTGCCGGGAACATTATGCCAGGGCCCTTCTACTGGACAACCGATGATGTAATCTCCACCACCCCCTTCAATAATCAGTCCAAATATACCTCTTCACTTGCCAGCTGCATGTTTACATGCATGTGTTGCAGTGCTGTCGTATTGTTGTCACACTTTCAGTGCCTTGTCAATGTCGTGTTTACACACAAATTTGCATATCTAGTGTACAGTCACCAAGTAACCCTGGCACGGGGAGTAGGGGCTGGCACAATGGAGGTAAGCACAGTGGCACCATGACCTTTAGATGGGAGCACATTAAGGATTACACACCAGCGGTATATAACTGGGAGAAGTCAAAAAATGTTTAAAGAACCATATGAGTTGACATATATACCAAATTATGCACTGGCTAGTGTGTGTATTCACACAGGAAGGATTTGCTTTGAATTTGTTTACTTGAAGAGAAACAAGCATTCATTTACCAGTACTGAAATAAAGTATGACACTGACAGACATTAATCCCACAGAAAGATACACAAAATTGAAACATCATAGCAGATTCTGGTAATTGTATGATGAAATTTTGGAATGTGAAATTTTCACAGCAGAAACCTTGAACAGTATACTTGATTCTGGCACCATTAGGTTCCAAATTAAAAACTCGTTACAATTTTGTCATTTCCCTCTTTAATGAAGTATTTGTGTTTTATTTCATCACATTGGTCCACAAGAAGTTGACAAATTTGAAATGTGGCTTCACTATGTGAAGTTGGCCAATCAACAATCTGTCAATTCAAGCTACATTCAATTGAATCCTACATACAAGCATGTGCAGACCAATATTGAAATAACAGATTCTTTACCTAACAAAGAAACATACAAAGCATGCAACATCATAAGTTCTTCCATATATTTCACAATACCTAGCATGATGTTATTAATATAAACATTTTGATTAATGCTTCTCAACTATCATTTATCCATGTTAACAGTGTATTTAATTGTGTAAATGATGCAATCAATAACATTCAATTTCAGCTACCTGTTGAGCTGGAGTACTTGAACCTGCCCGGGACTTGTCTGCCTCTGCCTCCTCCTCATCACTGTCTGCAGGGTCCATTAATTCCATCAGCTGCTTGAACTGTAAAAGTGACAATGGAAAAAAAAATAATAATAATTACAAGGCGATAGCTATAATGTGTCTTGCCCTGTCACCATAATATTTGACCTCATTTGACCTTTGATCTTACTTCCTTCCCTACAGGGCATCTATCATCCAAGTTTAGTTACACGTCTAAAGGTAACCCCACCCCACCCCACCCCCATATTGAGATTGATTTTTGGCTAGTCAAAAAAAAATAAATTGGCAGACCAAAATGCTTTTTCGCTGTTGTCGGCTCCCTGCCACCCACCCCCTTCCTCTTGTCTAATGTCATTTGGCTTGTAGTTTGGCGAGTAATAAAAATTTCAGAACGGATTTCACCCCTCCTAAGATTTTACCCTGGCACTGACCCTGTCTTGGGAGTATCAGAAAATATCACCACTCCAAATATAAGCAACTTCTGAATCATTTCAATAATAATCAGTATCCAAACTCACATCTAAGTACTCTTCAACAATGTCTTTCTTCTGCTGTTCAGTTAGTGGTGGTTTGGGTTGGCCCGTCTTGAGAAGGTCCAGTGCCCTGGCCGGGTTGAAGTGGATGAGAGATTTCCTGTTCAGGGCCTTGTCGTACACCTTAGCTGCTTCTGTAGGCGAGTACCTGTGGATGGTACTGTAAGAACAAAAATGATTTATTACTTACGAGAACATATGATAAGGGGAGAGTGGGTGGGCACTATTTGAAAAGGTGAAATTTTGGTCAGTTTTAAGGTTTCAGTGATGTGAATAAATTGAAATAATATGTAAGTTACAACAGTGATTTGTTACATGAGGCCTAGTTTCTGCGGCAAATTTGTCAAACTCCCGCAAAAACACAGTCAAGTTCATTTCGAGAAAAGTCATACTATCTAATCACTTCTAGCCCTCAAATTTGGACAGATGATATACAGATAAATGTATGGCCTTACAGAAAATTTCCAAATTCCCAAATCAACTTTCCCTACCCAACTCAACTATTTCACACATTTATGCATAAACTCACGTTGTGACTTAGACTCTATTGTTAATTTTGCGGCGACAGGTCACATATAGTTAATTTTGCAGATGTTTTTATTACCTCGTAAGAAATAATACTACAGAGATGATACCGCTTTCATTTTTTGCAAGCTGCAGTTTTCATAAAATCAGTGTTTTGAAGAAAAAAAATTGTTAATATAGTATCATGATATACAGCACTGTACAAATTGATGAGAGAGTCACAGAAATGGGCATGGACTTACTTGTCTCTAAATCCATACAGATCTTTGAGATGCTGTTTGAGTACAAGGAGCATGATGCATGCCTGAGATGCTATACAGCACTCCAGCAGTTGGGTTGGCTCCTCCGGTATGCGCGCTGATAGGAGAGAAGACATTGAATTACAAAATGCAGAACTGAATTGGATTGAATTGAATTGGTTTTATTGACACAACAAGCAGCCAGATAGCTGAAAGGCGTTGAGTTTACATAAAAACAATGTAAAGTAAAATAATTATACATACAAAATGGAATAAGAATAGTTACTTAAATATGACATGAAAATAACAGCTATACGGGCGAAACATTACAATTTATAAAAATTAACTCAGGTTAAATTTTTGTGACTTACTATAAGATATTTCTGGTAGTATAAAGAATATAAGGAATTGCAATAGAGAGAATATGAACCATAAAAGAGACTACTCAATTGACTTTTTCACACTCACACACACCAAAAAAAACCATACACACTATCTGATACTTCATGCAAAACACAATGAACATCTCACAAATTACAAATTCAAAAGAAACTAAGAACTGAATTTCTGGTGGCCTCAGGTGTTGGTCTTGGTCTCAGTCACCTGTACACACCCACAGAAAACATAGTGTTTTGGAGCAGCCTTGGTTATAACACTGCTAATCTACAATAATCTTGGATACCCATAGCTGTATCAGATCCTGGAACATGTCAATGTAGGCAAATGTAATTGACCTTCGACCGTACATTCTTGGCCGATTTTATCCAAACCTTGATCAGTTCATCTTCATCTCATGATCTCATGGTGCATGCATGGGTCAAGCTCTGATCAAAATCTCTGTCTCCAGTTATCACAAGAATAGGGTATATGCATATGCAGACGGACAGACGGAAAAACATAATGCCTACAGGTCTTTCACAGTAGAGGCTTATAAAATGAATTCAAAAGAAGAGAAATCAAAAGACAACTCACAAATTAAAATTTCTGGATCCTCCTCATCATCGTCGTCAAGGAAATCTGGCCTCTTTGTGTCAGAATCCCTGGAACTTCTGGATGCTCTAGATGGGGGTCTAGAATTTGGCTTGGGGTTGAAACTCTGAAACAGACAAATTGCAGGGCACTATGAATGATTCATTTTTGTTACTTGTCTTTACAATCATTAATACAAGCATTACCACTAAGAAAAAGTGAGCAAAACAGTAGTTTGGTTAACATATCTAGTTTTTCAACTGTCAACAGATTAATCTATTCTATATTACTAATCAACCAAAATGAATCACTGCTAGCAATCAAATGATGAAAATAATCATACATTCAAACAAACAATCACACTAATAATTTCTACATTTATTAGATGTATATATAAATTCAGGATACTCAATGTCAACTTTCTTGTATGTTTTTTACTTGTAGTACAAAAGATACACCTTGTCTGTGGAGAAGGTCTCAAACACACATCTATTTTATACCTCAGAGAACCCACACGAGTAGTCATACCTCTTTGAAAGACTGAAGTAAATTTGCCCCTGATACAGAGACAATAATCTCTATGTGATGCATGATGAAGAGAGGTTCATCCTGCGCTTGGTACGGAAATGATGACAAGTTGTCGGCTACATAAACCAGCAGACTGAGCTCACTTTTCTGAAACAGAAACAAATGGAACAAATACATATCTTAACAAATATTCATGGCATAGTTCATTGAATGTAATCTAAAAGTTCATATATCCCCAAAACAAACTATGCAGTAGGTTTAATTTTGACACAGGTTCTGCAGTACAACAATGAACCTTGGAAAACTGCATGTTAGAGTCAGAATGCTTTGGCTGTCGTCATGAAAAGACATAGTTTATTGTTTTAGTCAATTGTGAATAACAACAAATGGATTTCCAACATTTTGGGACTTCTGGTAATCAAGGATATCATGCTTCTTCTCAACATTTGCTCCAGCGACAATTGCTCAGATGATTATTTCATACATTAACCATAACCTCAACTCTAACCCTAACAAAACACCAAATCCTAACTCTTTGTCTTCTCAGATATTGTCACCAGAACAAACTGTCACAGGAAAAATGTCACATCAGCACAACAAACCATGTGTATGCTTGCAAAATCTTTTGTTTAATTAAATGCAACAAAAATCATCATCATCATCATCATTATACACTCACCACATGCTCATCATACAAGTTGAGGAGGCTTAACAACAAGGCTCTCCGATGTGACCTGTTAGTCCTGATCATTGCATACAGGTGGCTGCACAGACTGTAGTTGTGGTTGTCTCTTTCCCTCATCCCTCGGATTATGCCTCCTTCTTCACCCTGGAGGATTTTCTGTAACCTGTAGGACAGCTTGAGACCAGCCAAGGCTTTCATCTGTCAGAAGAAAATGAATTACATTCAATATATAAACTGTTAACCCTTGCAAGACGAGAGACACGATATCTCGTCTAGGTCTATGGGAAATGTGTGTTAAAGCCAAATCAAACAGTCTTCAGTGGGTTAACTGACAAAAATTGCATTTATAGATTTGATGGAACTCATGCTATCATAAAGCATTTGCCCTTTTATGGACTATTTTTGTTCACAAACACAATGTTACTGCAAAAACCTCACTTTGTTCTTAAGATATTTTCAATCATAATTATGCAACTTTTCCTGAAATATTTCAAAATTTTACAAACAAGTAAGAAGATATTTTAAATTCTGAACTAGACAAATTTTGCCTTTTCAAGGACTATTTTTTCCACAAACAAAATACAACTGTAAATGGCCTACATTGTTCTCATATAATTATGCAACTTTTGCAAACTTTCCTGAATTATTTCTGAATTTAGACATGTATATAATGTATGTTTACACCAAATAAAGGCAATCATTCCCCCCCCCCCCATTTGTTCATTTTTTGTATTGCAATTACATCACTAATGAAAATGTGTTAATTTGCATCAGAATGTTGCAGTACTTACACTAGGACACACACTAGTCAGATACATTGAACAGGTTCAAAATGTAACATACCTGGATGAAGCCTGGATATCTGCTATCAATATCCGACAACTGTTGATCTGCTTTCACTCTGATGGCTGACTCGGGATCACTTCCCATCGAAACAAGGTAGGGTACACACTGCGAGGAGGCACAACATAACAGAATTTATCATATTATAGACAAACCAGAAAGTGAGGGCAATCTTCAAACCACACTGATCTTGGGACACAAGTTAATATCCTTCAAATACAACGATCAACCAGTTTTGTTAAGTATCGATGCTATTTCTATTTGACAGTAAAATGCAAGAAAACATAGAAAAGTAAAAAAGGAAGTTTGTGAAGGTTTATTTTCAAGATTTTATTGCGTTTTCAATCACTTTGCATAGGAGGTGAAAATTTCTGTAGCAGAATTTGCACAAATAAAAACACTGCAAAATATCAAACGTAAATATTAATCATAAAATTAATCAGGACATTTCGCTTGTGTTTATTTTAATGTATTTCCCACCTGAACTGGATGCACCAGACCCTGTTTGAGAGTGAGAATGATGACTTGTAATGCTGCAATGCGAACCACAGACTGGGTGTGTAGCATGCACTCCATCACTTGCTTCAGGTACATCTGCATGACAGAGCTGCTCATTCTGTTACAAAAAAAATGAGAGCGATAAATAGTATACGGCATAAAATCATACTAAGAATCCAGATAACAGTGTCGGCGTCAAGTCCACGGTTAAATAAAACCTTGCCATTTATTTTACATTGGACTTGGGTGCATGTCTGAGTCCACGTCAAATTGGACTCAAGTCCAGACTCAACTACAACTACTCCTGCATGTTCCAAAAACGTAAGGGTAAGATGTAAAAAATTGAGATTTTGGGTATCACTTTAATGATGATATTGATGATGATGATTAGCAGTAATAATACTAGTTGTAGCTACTTTACTACTACTACTACTACTACTACTACTACTACTACTTCTACTACTACTACTAGTGGTAGTATAGTATCACTAGTTTTTCTCTCAGCCCTTATGATAAACACAAACATGTTGAAGAATTATTCTATCTAGATCAAGTGCCTACTGCAAGAAAATTATTCATTTTAACTGGGCACACTCGCACTAATTTGACAGAGTCTATCAAAAAGAACAATAATGAAAGATCATAAATATCTCCAATTATTTGTTTGAATTGATTAGAAAAATCTTACAGTTGGCGTGAACGCAAGGTACGGTTTACATATTTTCAACAAATACAACTTTGTTTTAAGTTTGCAGACATATTTCCTAACAGTATTTGTTTTCCATTTTCTCACTCATTAGTGAAAAAAATCACAGTTTAAAGGCATTGTATAACAATGTTTCCAGTTTAAAAAATCTGAGCTACATGATTCCCAATGCTACCAGTTTCTCTGATACGGTCTAAAAATGAAGCCCTGAAAAAATTGCAGTTTAAAACGATCATTAAGTGCTTTAAAAAAGTGAAAATCATTGACAGACCATTTCAGGTTTTCCCCATAGACTGCCGTGTTGCAGAATTTCCTATCGGCCGAGATAAAATTAAAGGCAAGGTTCACCCTGACATCAAGTTGGTTTTAATAAAAGCAGAACAATGAGAGAAACATATCGGTGAAAATTTGGCAAAAATCCACCAAAGAATAACAGAGTTATGAGGTTTGAAAGTTTTTGATTTGTGACGTCACATGCGAGCAGCTCCTCATATGTCATGTTATATAAATTCCATAAATTACGATTTTTAATGATTCATGATGATTGAATGGGTTTTTCTTTCATAAAAGCATGTGTGAAATAACGTTTCTGATAATATATTGAATGCACAGGTAAAATCATTTCCAAATTTCTGAGAAAACGGGACTTTTATGGAATTTATATCACATGACATATGGGGAGCTGCTCGCATGTGACGTCACAAATCAAAACTTTGAAACCTCATAAGTCTGTTATTCTTTGGTGGATTTTCGCCAAACTTTCATCAATATGTTTCTCTCATTGTTCTGCTTTTATTAAAACCAACTTGATGTCAGGGTGAACCTTGCCTTTAATATGCCAATTTGTATCTGCACATAATGTACTAGTGACAGCATAACTGTCCAAACTTTTGTGTTCTAGAGTGTTTACTTGTCCATTCAAACACTGTCAGATATGTCAGATAGCAAAGTTCTACAATTTCTTGAACGGGTCTTCCACAGTATTATATAGCATCTTTAAATAATGTGGTTAAAATAATGTGCTATTAATCATTGTTTGTATTCTGCTGCATCCTAAATACATACCCTGACTGGACATCTCCCATCTCTTTCAGGTCTTCTTCCCTAGCATGTGCATTCCCTGGAGAAAGAAATGATACATTTACAACATTCACTTAACAGATGCAGTGAAATATTCAAAATATACATAGTCACTTGACTATAATTTTACACTTTTTATCGAAGTCCAAACAGTAAAATTAAATTTCTAAACTTCTATGGAAGTTTAACCCTCTCTGTACCGTTGGAAGAAAATGTTATAGACTTTGCAAGTGTTATTCTGAGTGCAGTACTGAAAAGGTTAACATTGATATCAACAGGAAGAAAGTCTAACAAGGCAAATATCTCAGTTTTCATTTAACATCCACAATGTGTTCAATGGTGACACAGTAAAAAAAAAACACATGACTGTAATCACTTACCACATTCACAATTTGGAGTACACTGTATAGTAACACAGGGGCATTGCTTACTTTGAGCACTACCAGACTACTCAATTCTTGTATTCTTCTGATAACAATATACAGAAATACATCAAATAAGCAAGATAACTTACACTCAGCATCAGCTTGTCTCATTTTCTCATCTTCTTCTACAAGGTATAGTTGAAGATTCCTCAGTACCTGCATTCATAAACAGACAAAAACAATTATGTCTTAAAACAACTTCCCATTGCACACTCTTTTCTTTAGATATACACAAAACAGTGTACAAAAAAAACGCAGTGTTGACATTATAATTTTTTGCCTATTTAGCATACACACTATGTTGAACAATATTAAACAAAATACAGAGTACAAAAGAAAAAACCCAGTTTTTGTTTCATCGAAAGTGGCTATGTAACAATTTACATGTCAACACTGTATTCAGTAAGTGTTTAATTAATAGAATTGACAAAACCTGTTTCTTCTTGAAAGGAGAATTCATTTTGAAATGTGCTGTCATAATTTCAGTAAAAAAGACTGAATACAGCTTACCCATACTGCAAAGAAATAAAGTGAATTAAGGATCAATACATAATTATTATTACTTATTATTATATGCCACTCTAATAACATGAAACACAACAGCATGTTGAATTTTTTATTTTCTTGCATTTTATTTCCTTATGAAAAAAAATCCAATAGAGTCAACACACAATACACAATTCAAAATCATCTGCATTATTGGAATACTTCACATATTTTCATTTTGGATAATGTATTGTTTACTAACAAAAAATCAACCACTAAAGTGTACAAAGGTCTCCCAAACATTTATATAAATGTCAAATTAACAAATATTACCTGGCATAGCTGTTTTATTGATATATCAGGATCCTGCAGAATTTTCCAGTACAATTCTTTGACCTCGGAGGTGAGTAAGAAGTCCGCATGGCGATTGCACAGGAAACCCAGACCACTGATTGCTTTCAGTTTGATGTCTTCATCCTCTCGATTGCAGAAGTAAAGCAGTACCTCAAATACTCTGTCTCTCACTGGCACCTACATGTACAGACAGAAAATGAGACAAAACCACCATTGGCAATTTTCCTGCTTTAGTACTTGATGCGGAATATTCAAACAATGTTGTTCCTCATTGCAAAATGAGCAAACAATAATAAAAGCCTAAAGAATGCGTTCTTGATTTGCACACAAAAGCATTTGGCTACAATTTGATCCAGGTAAACATAATTGCATAGAAATGCAGTGTTCAATTCATATATCTTATTCCTGTTGTTGCATAGAAATGCAGTGTTCAATTCATATATCTTATTCCTGTTGTTTTTATAAATAAAAATTATTAATCATTTGAAAATGGCCATTTGCTTGTGTTAAGTGTGCAATGATAGTCTAATTCCAGACAAAGAAGTTGTAGCTTTCACCCACTGATTACTGAATTTGGTAGAATCTAACTCTATCAAAGGTTGCTTGGCTCCTGGTTTTTTTTTATAGATTAGACACAATTCACTTTTGGCAGTCAGAGTAGTACAACAGATGTGAATCAAATCCTCATTGATTGACACATCTGCTAATTTGAATCTAAATGGGTGTTAAGAAGATATAATAAAAATACCCATGATAGTTCAATAATAATCAACAGAAAAATTCATTTATGCACAGATGAAGTCCTCACACTCATCAACTGGCAGAACAAGTTATGTTACAGACCCTGCATAGCTGGTGGGCTTAGTTCAGGAACAGCTGTAAACCTAGGTATTATATCATCTTTTTTTGTGCTCTAGAAGCCGCCAACTGTGGTGCATGTCACTCATGTTCTCGAAAACGAACACGTCTATAGCACAATGAGTACAAACCTTTGGAGATGATTTGCTGTGATGTTTCAACCCTGCGTCAAAGTCAAAGTGCTTGCAGAAGAGACCTACGGTGAACAGCGATCTCAGCAATGCCGGCTTGTTCTTGCTGATGGGACTGTCCGAGTTTGGGTCGTGGTCCGTTTTCATCTTGGCCAGGATTGCTACAATGATGGAAGTAAAAAAAAATTCAAATTTTAGTATCAAATGATACACACTCAATTCATCACAACTACAACTGGATAATTTGGGGTGACCCTGGAAAATAGGAAAAGGGAGGTGACCAAAATAGAAGAAATGTTACATGATGAAAATAATAATCAATTTGGTTCTCATAGTACTAATTCCTTATCCAATATTCTATTTCACAGTTTTGGCCGATCTGATGTACCAATGCGATACATTGCATAAATTTTTCTTCACCCAGCATTGACACGTGGTGCATGTATCAAAGAGTTTTTACATAATTGTGTGTTGTGAAGGTTCATACTTTCCGTTCTGTCTATGCCCACCCAGCCCTGATCTTGTATCTGATTTTTGCTTGAATAAATTTTTTACCTTTTAACACTATCTGACAACTGAAACCTCATGGTTTTGATTAGAAAGAAATAATCCATAAATACAGAACAATTTCTGTATTCTTTCTACCTTGTGACTCAATCAAAATTGCAATTGTAGTATTTTGCCAATGTTATAAAAGGATTGGCTCAATCTGATATTTGATACTGACATCGATTAACCTCTAGAGATAGGTAAACAAAGTGGGTCATGAATATTGGGTGATTATAAGGGACATGTTAAGTTAGAGCATAAGGCCAGTACTTACTGAAGTATTTCTGGAAGCAATCTCTGACCAGTTTGTAGTTGTGTGTCACTCTGTTGACAATGGCCCCTAAACAACTGACACAACTTTGCAGCACCTGGAAATAAATCAAAGGAATACGGATAACTTGGGTGCCACACATAAATCAATATGGTGAAAGCAACTGAACTTCACACTTACTCTAAAGAATAGTGAAAAGTACCCAATCTAAAAACTAGTTCAAGGATTTTTTTTTTAATTGCACATTAAACAGTATTTGCTCAGATTTGATCCAACGAAACAAAGGTACATAAATATAGTGTTCAAAATTTAGGATTCATACATTGTAAAGTTTTTGAAATATAAACAACAGATCAGTTGACATTGGGCCAGTGCTCACATTGTATTTTGCAATGGTAGTCTTTAGGTTGCAGACAATGAATGCAGCTTTCAGGCACCGAGTCCTAAGGGAGCAAAGATAAGCTTGACTATCTTCCAACTGTACTGGTGTGAGTTTTTGACCTTGTCAGTTTTGATAGCAGGTATTCAGTTTTCACTGGATGTTACATGAATCAGGCATGGCAGTCAAGAGTAGTTAATGGCTGTTTTCAATTAAAATTGAGTGAGCAACATTACGTCGTTGCATTGTTTGCATTTTACCAGCAGTTTATTTTCAAAAAACCTGATTTTTCAGCCCTACATCTTTTGTGAGAGGTGAAAATTCATGTGAATCTGCACATTATAAATGATTTGGGCTTATTTGGTCGATAAGTTTATTTCATGGTCTGAAAATCATGGATATAATTTTTAAACAGTGCTGTACCATAATTTCACATAACATTACGAGTACCTAGGTCAAGAAACAGGAAAAGACTGTTGCAGTCTCAACATACTTGTAATATTTGCTCACTTTAGGAGACGCCAATTCTAATGAAAAATTTCGATAACATTCAAGAGTATATTTTGTTAATTGCAAAAACATGTGTTGCCATATCCTCTTGCCAAGTTATTCTCAGTTTTTCAAAATGTAAGAAGTAGATCAGTTGTGAGGTAAATCCACCCAACCCATTATCAGGGACAAATGCAGATTAAATCTGGACAAATGAGATACACACTTGATTTATAGGTTAATAAATCATCATGAAATCAATATCTTACCATCTGTCCATGTTTCAAGATGAGTCTCATCATGTCTTCTTCTAGACTGGCAAGAAATACTTCACTTGGATGGTCCATCAGGGGAACAACTAACTCCAGTATCCTAGCTACGTTGTATACTACTATGTAGTCTCCTTGTGTCTGCAATACAAGAAACACAAGAACTCATGTCATTTTCAAACAAAATCAATCTGTTCTTCTAAACATGTGTAGAAATATAAGGTGTTCAACAAAAATATAAATACTTTAAATGCTTTATTTACATTAGTTCCTTGCTTTGACATTAAAGGCTGCAGTAGATCTCTTTACATACCCAACAGTGCAAAAAGTGTACTATGTGTTCTTGATAAAGGAAATATTTTATGCATTAGTCCCATGCAGATTAGTATTTCCCACATGCACAGTGAAATAGTGCTACTGAATCTACACATTTCACAGAGCCTTATATCAGACTTAAAAGTCCTTTTATTTGGTACAATTTTCAAATTCTAAATAATTACTAATCTTCAGCTGTCACAGACATGTCCTTCACAAGTATCCTAAGGGCAAAAATGGTGTTTTCCTGTACATGTATTTCTGGGGGATGCAAAAACAGGTCTGTTAACATTTAATCCCAAATAGCTTATGTCAAACTATATTTTCATTCCTCAATTCCGTCCGATTACACAGACTCTTTCTTTTAACTGTAAAATCATACAGATCAGCAATACATAGGACAGGAAAATCTGTACTCACTGCACACTTTGTACTGAGGTAGGGTTGGAGAGTTGTGGCATGTGCGACCATCAGCTCTGGTTTGACTTTACTGAAGAGGTACAGCGTCTGTAGACACGAGACCAGTCTCTTGCCGCTGGCTTTGCCCTCCTCCGACGTCTCAGCTGCATTCTTCTCAAGCCTCAAGACGTGCTCTACAAGACAGTCTGTCACCTGCACACAAGCCTTCTGTACGGGTTTATGATGTGCATCCTCTTCCCCTTTCAGCAGCTGTTGTACAAAAACACACAAGCATGAACGGTACAATAATGTCAAAATTTGAAGTATGTACCCATACAAGCAGTTTGGGTTTAATCACTACTGAGATAAAATAATAATTGTAAACTTATATTACTGACAGGATAAACCTCAACCACCCATGCTCTTTCTAAAAATAAACTTGGAAGTTAATTTGAAGCATGTACCCATACATGCACAAGAAGTTTGAGTTAATCACAAGAGATAAACAAATTGTACATAAATATTGATAGGATTCATTTAAACAATTTATGCTCTTTTCTGAAAATTAACTTGGACTTATGTTCCATCTACAGCACAAAATACCTACAACTTCAAGAATCATAATTGCAAAATTGTGTGCTCACGTTTTGTTAAACATTTTTTCTTTCTGTTGTATGAACAACTAACCTAACCATCTATTTCATCTGAGTCATCAAGAATTTTAGACTTGTATTACTTCTGTGAGTACCCTCTCTAGACAAATATCACAGTGCAAAACAACCCCTCTCCATCATACAATGAATTGCAAACACATACATATGTACAAACCAATTTAGCTATATTATAAAACGACATCAACACGTGCAGCTTATATCTTGAAAGAATTATGATGCTAAATGGTAACAAGAAATGCAACTAGAATCTTACATAAACATTTACTCACATTAGTAAGAAGTTGTTCGAGCCAGTCATAACCAGAGTCTTTGCTCGCTGCAACCACTTGAATGATATTCAGAGCTCTCTTCAAGAGCAAGTTGGTGTTCTGGACCGGTAATGGAGTAAACCACATCTTTTGAAACGTGTCGTTCACAAGTTTCTGAAAAAAACAAGACAATGATAATGGATAAGCTTGTCATTTTATTCACAAGGAACATCTTGGAATGCACTCTTTTTGTAAGTCTCTTATTAATATGAACTTTGCATTTGTTTTGTGTCATAATTTCATCATCATTATGTTTTTGTGGGGGATTTTCAGCTAATTTTATTCAAACTATAAGCTTGCTTTAATACAAAAATATGGCATTCATATTTCCTATGGGTATTGACATTTTAACAGTAATTTGTTACTGGTCCATTTTCCCCTGAAGTTGTGTGTGTAACAGCAGTCTGGATTCCAGACATACATTAGAGGTTGTTCATCACTGGTCTAATGGGGTTTCTGACCTGGTAAACTTTGAACAGGCTAATTTTAGATGACATATGAATCATGACTGGCAGTCAGTCTGGTGTAGCAGTTGCATTAATTTCAAATTTCAAAAGTGCTGTATTAAGTTTTATTCAGTTGGGATATAAATAGACCTCTTCTCCACACACACACAAATAAAATCATCCCTGGCTTTTCAGCCCCCATGCTTTGACAGGTACAAAAATTTCCATCTTAACATTATCAATTAAAATAGCTTTTTTGCTTCAAGAGCATGATTGTTACTGTAGTGCAAATGAAGAACACAACAGCAATAACTACAAAATAGTGTGTGTGTGTTATTTTCTTTTTTTATTATCAACATGTGTCACAATTGTTAACTACAAATAACGTGAAATATTCAAGTCAGTTTTGATTCCATGATAGATCTTCCAACTATTCATTATCTTACCTTGATGCCTTCCTCATCATTTACTCTCCTGATTATCTTCACACAGATTTCAGGAATTTTGGTGAATTCGGGTTGTTCAATGCATATATCCCTGAGTGTCTTGATAACCCGCTTACGCACACTGATTCCTGTGTCCTGTAGTGAAAATATACAAAACCATGATATTTGTAATCTTGATTACTCTAAGTACTCTATTCTTTTCACTTTAAGGTTAAACATTGTAACTTTTCACTCTGAAAAGTTTAACCTTGCTTTATTACAAAAATACATCTCATCACAAGCCTAGTCTTTGGAAGTGTTCACACAAAAAATAAATAACAAAATCAGGGTAATTCTCTTTTCCATTTTAGACTGCACTAAATGGTAGGATATTGTTGGGTATGTAGGGGTAGAAATTGAATTTTGAAAGACAGTATGTATAAGCATTGTTATGCCTTTCAATGCCTAAATGAGCAAATTTTCCAAGATTTTCATTTGAAAAATAATTTTTTAAAGATAATATCTTTTTATAATACACAAATGTATGGGAGTGATATAAATCAGTGATTTTTTTTATTTTTTTATTTTAATTAAGGATATTAAAATTACAATTTATAATCAAAGCAATTTAAATCAGCCAACCCTGATAAGTGTGTGCATAAGCAACTTGTTGATATCACACAGTATACAAAGAACTAATGCACAGCTTAAGTGAAAACACTAGATAGCAAACACATGGTTTAGAGTTTGTGCATTAGAGTGATCCGGCAAGTATGTATGTGTGCAATGTAGTGGTAACATGCTCAACATTCTACCTTATGCATTAGCACCATGGTAAATACTAATTAGTGTTGCCAGATCTGCACTAATGCACTCCAAACCATGCAGTACTTCACAGATACCA
>JZLH01S0079920.1:18078-28566 GCA_001188425.1 Eucidaris tribuloides | reverse complement strand
TACATGAGAAAGACACACAACTTATTGTTATAGTGTCTCTGATAAGGTCTAAAAAGGAAGCCATGAAAAAAATAGTTTTAAAGGATAATTTAGTACTTAAAACAGTGGAAAGCAACGAATACGTAATTTTATCCTGCCATTTCCCACATAAGATTCTGTGATACATCAAGCCTAGGTAACTTTACGTAACTTATATGTGGCCTGTCACCACGATACCCTGATAAAGTCCTACACCTTCTGAAACATTAACATATAATGAAAAATACTTTGAGTGAAAAATATAAATATAAAAATCTTTGCAACATTTGAAGGTCATAAAACTCTTTAGGAAACTTCACTTTCATAGTTTGTGCATTAATTACGATGTTTGATACATTCCTTACCTTTGGGCTGCGCGACTCTATCAGGTATCGTGGTGACGGGTCACATGAAAAGTTGATTCAACATCGTTAAAACCCTGTTTTAAGAAAATGGGGTGATTAAACACCCTGAACCCCCCCCCCCCCCGGTACGCAAATGCTAATATAAGAAAACAAAATGTTTACTTACGATACGTTTGCTAGATTCTTCTTTGCCCAAATACATCGCGTACTGTTGTTCTCATATGCCTCCTGTCATTGATTTCAATGGAAGGAAATGGGAGCACTCAAATCGTCCAAAATTTCAGCAATAAAAGTAGGGCGGCGCCGGGTGGGGGTGTAGGGGGCGGTCGCCCTTAAAATCATCAAAATTCAGAAAATCATGGGGTTTTTTTAATGTAATTCATGAAATTTAGGTCTTTTTGACATTTTCGCAACATCACTTTTTGGCCCTCTTGGATTTTACTCTGGCGCTAACCCTGATCAGACAGGATAGGTAAAATCCTTAATTCCTTTACAGTATACGGGTACGTCATGTCATCTCTCTTCCTCTCTCCCCAGGATTCAGACGACGAGTTTTGTAGATATAAGAAGAGTCGACTATTCTTCCAGTATGTTGAAAATAATCCTACTGCTTTTGCATACTTTGGGGCATCTGTTTGGAGCAGTCGAAAACACGGCCATGTGCTGAAAGAACTAGATGGAACCGGTTTAGCTCAAACAGTCAAACTAAGGTGAGAAAATAGAAAGAAAATACATGTTTGGGACGACTAAATACGCTGTACATATATTAACCACACACAAACAAATATAATTACACACAGACACAGAGAGACACACACACGCACACAGACACACACAGACACACACACAGACAGACACACACGTAATAAAGACACACAAACACATGCATACACACCTGCGCACACACGCCCACAATCGCATATAATACATTGATAATTACGCAAAATTGTATTACAGATTAATTATTGAAGGAAACTTGTAACATGTATATGTATTTATATATGGTACTCATCATTTTGATCTATTCATACCACTTTAAAAGCTCACTTTCTATCTGTAACTCAACCAAAAAATAGTTTCACTTTAAAACGAAAAAAAAAATGAATTGAATCAATCATGCAAATTATAATCATAAATTTAGCTTAATATGAAGGGCATGCACTGCAAAACTGGTGAGTAACTTTTAACTGATGTGGTGTTGCACCATATAAATACCAGTGGTGTTGAATTTTAACCTTTAAAGGTATAATTAAACACCAAAAAAATATTTGAAATATTAAGAATATCACCTTTAGCACCAGGAGTATTGAACTTATATTTTTATTGGGCAAAACTAAGGAAGTTAGTTAAAGTTAACACCCATTTTTTCGCAGTTACTGTGGGATATGATCAAGAGCCGTAAATCTGCAATACCAAAAATTCACAATCAAATGATCATTTTATCGGTTCAAACATATATTTAATGAACCAATCATTAATAATTTGTCGCTGTATTCGAAAAATATGCGCGCAATATCCCGAAATTCGAAGTTTGTTGCATAGCCAATTAATGAATTTTCCCCGTTTTTACTTGACCGAGTCAAGTGACACATTGACAAAATCGTCTTTAAAAACATAGTAAAACTGTGGGGGGTGTACAATTTCCATGCAGTGTTATTCCTGAGATATGCATCATTCACACTAAGAAAAATAAGTTCAACCTTGCACCTTTAGAGGTGCAGACTCCCTTTAAAGGTGCAACTTTCCACCTTCCAGAAAGGTGCAAAGTTGCACCTTCAAGATTTGCACCTAAAGTGTGCATGAGGGCACCAAAAAAATACAAGTCGTTCGACTGGGATTCGAACCGGCGATCTACCGGACGTGAGGCGGACGTCATTAAGCTGTTGCTTACTTGTACCTGATAAAATTGTGTCAAACATTATTTCTAACCTTTTAAGGTGCAAACTTGCACCTTTAGGCCGTTTTCGTAGTACTATGAAAGTTTCATTCCCGGAAACATAAATATAGAGACAATCAGGCCCACAGTCAAGGAGGACAACAATTACAGTAGTCTGCCAATCACATAACCAAGGTAATTTATTATGCATTCTGGGAAACATTTTGTGCCTCCTTTTTATCAAATAATATTGAGGGCTTTATTCCTTTCTGCCTCGACTGTGTAGTATTAGTTCGACCGTGTGGCTTAAAGGCAATTAAGCATCTCTTAAGCAAGCCCAAATATAAACATTGTGTAAATATGCTGGTATATAGAAGAGAAGAAATCTAAGACTTTTCATCAAATATAGAAACTCTGTTTTAATGGAATTATAGTAACTGTTAGACTTTGATTTGAATGTTTTCTCCCAGAGACAAAAATCTACTGGTCTGCTAGTCTTCTTTCAGAACTTTACAGTGTACATTTCTTTATCATGTGTGATATGTGGCATTGGATTACAATTTACAAATGTGTACATAAACCAGACCGATTTTTGCAAAAGTCTCATGAGATTATTATTAATATACCAATACATGATCACTGACATGACAAATAGGTTCAATGAGTTTTGCACACTGAGTTTAACTAACTGATACTCTTTGGTGCATTTGTTAATTCCAGACAATTCGTCGGCGTTCATCCGAACCGTCATATCAGTCGATTTTGGTCAAAATATCGATTTTGAGATTTTTGCAGAAAATGAAAGTACAAGTCCTACTATATACATGGTTACATTTTTAGGCAACAATTTATTTTATTTTTTTTTTTAGATATGTGGGGATTTTAAAGGCGATGCCAAATAAATTTTTGATAAAATGCGCAAATCCCATTGGAAACGTGTGCAGCAAACAACAACTGCGCGCACTTAATATGCAAATACGCGGTCAGCATACGCGCTGCATTGACTTTGCACGTGAAAGAGAGATACGACGGTTTGCTTGATCGCGCGTATTGAAAATGCGGTTAGCGTTGTTGAACTCCCTATGGCGTTTTAGTACAGGGAAAATCTAAACCGCTCAAACCGAAATTACAAGCATGTAGTTCTTTTGCGATATTTGCTCTGATTCTTGGTTCTGTGTAAAAATAAAGATATCAATGTTAAGCAATTGTCTTGGTCTTTCCTACCATGTATATTTCTAGCAATGAACATTTTGTAATGCTTGGGACAAAAAGTGGCAATTATAGTGAACTTTGAAGTCGATTTTATCTGAAATTAGTTTCGCACTGTCGTATCGCGATACGACGGTTCGGATGACCGCCGACGAATTACTAATCTTCAGATTTCGCAGATATGTCCTTCACAAATATCCTAAGGGCATGAGTAATGTTTTGCTGTCCTGCGGGAGGGGTGCAAATGAGATGCCCTGCCTTCAAACCCTGTTAATGTACTTACAGGGCCTGTTGAGGATGATACCACGTCGAACGGCTGTACAGGCTTAATTGCTGATCAGTGCTTGAATCTATCCTATGATAATTACACAAATATAGAAGTCATATAGTACGAGTAAAAGAGAAATCGAAATCACGTGACATGACAAGGTAAAAAATGAAATAAAACAACTTATGATGGGAAGTGGCGCCAATACTCAATAATATCTGATCGCCAATACTCAATAATAACTGATCGCCAATACTCAATAATATCTGATCGCCAATACTCAATAATATCTGATCGCCAATACTCAATAATATATGATCGCCAATACTCAATAATAACTGATCGCCAATACTCAATAATATCTGATCGCCAATACTCAATAATATCTTCGCCAATACTCAATAATATCTGATCGCCATCGCCAATACTCAATAATATCATCGCCAATACTCAATAATATCTGATCGCCAATACTCGATAATATCTGATCGCCAATACTCGATAATAACTGATAGCCAATACTCAATAATAACTGATCGCCAATACTCAATAATATCTGATCGTCAATACTCAATAATATCTATTCGCCAATACTCAATAATATCTGATCGCCAATACTCAATAATAACGGATCGCCAATACTCAATAATAACCGATCGCCAATACTTAATAATATCTGATCGTCAAACAAACAAACAAAACAAAACCAACAACAACAACAACAACAACAACGACGCCGGCTGTGTGGAATAACAATTAGGTGATTGTTTTTTTTCGTTGTGTTATAGGGATAATGACGTCATCATTGGCTTGAACCTTGCTGACGTCAGGAAGGTTTCCCATCAATCTCTTATCGATGGTTGCCGTTTTGTGGGAACACATGTTGCACTTGTGAGTTAATTCATGATCTTTTTATCGCATCGGAAATTATCTTCTTTTTCTACCCTAGCTGTTTTTTGTGTGGGTTTTGTTTGGGGGTTTGTTTGTTGGTTGTGTTGGTTGTGGTTGGTTGGTTGGTTTGTTTGTTTGTTTGTTGGTTGGGTTGTTGTTGGTTGGTTGGTTTGGTTGGTTGGTTGGTTGGTTGGTGGTTGGTTGGTGGTTGGTTGGTTGGTTGGTTGGTTGGTATGGTTGGTTTTTTGTGTGAGTGTGCTTTTTATTGTGATGTATGCCAACCATCATATGAACGGCAGTTCATCTCTTATGCCTGACTAAAATTACTTTTTCTGACTCAGGGCTGCAACATTAGTTTTCATTGATGCACAGGTACAGTGGGCTCTCGTTATGATGAACTCGACATACTTGTTAGATGGGGGTCTACCAGGGGAGTGAAATGTATGGGGGTTAATTTTAGGATGGCGAGGGGAGGGGGTCGCTGTCATTTGGGTTTATTATTATGCCGGTGTTCTTCATGGCGAGTGTCCAATTTATTTGTTCTCAATTGCTAGTACGTTTTTTGAATGATGCCAAATCGTTGGTATGTGAAATAAGGGATGTGAAATGTTTTGTGTACATTCTTCATACAGGTCGATTAATGAATTATTAACATTTTTTTGATTCAGGGTTAAAGTGATAGGCTAACATTGTGGAGCTTCAATTTTAAAAAAATTGTCAAACTTTGATATCTGAGCTACATAGTAGTGTTCAAATGGACAAATAAACACCCTAGAATACAAAAGTTTGGAAAGTTACTCCGCCAATGGCAAGTTATACATGAATAAACAATAAAACTCGGGGCGAGTTTTATTAACCTAGGTGTACACACAAGTCTATGGGAGGAAATGGGCAAGTGAATCTGGTCAACTTACGATTTTCACTTTTTTAAAGCACTAAATAATCATTTTGAAATACAATTTTTTCAGGGCTTCATTTTTAGACCTCATCAAAGACACTGGTAGCATGGGGCATCATGCGGCTCAGATTTTTTTAACTGTGGTAAATGTTATAGCCAGTACCTTTAAAACACTGATTTTACAGTGGACTCTCGTTGTGACGAACTCGTCGGATAAGGGAGGGGGTGCCAGGGGAATGTAATGCGGGGAGGGGGATTGGGGTTGGGTCGGGTTTACTACGTTGGTGTTCTTTACAGTGAGTGTCCACTTTACTTTATACTTCACTTCTTCTTAATACATTTTAAATTATGCCAATTTTGTGGTGTGTGCAATAGGCAGTATGAAATATTTTTGTGTACATTCTTCTTGGATAAATATTTGCCATTTTTCTGACTTAAAGACTGCAACACGGGTTTTTATACATGAAAAGGTACAGTGAACTCTAAGACGGAACCTGACATGTTTTGTTTTGTTCTATGTGTTTCCATCACAATACTTAAATTACTTCATTTCTTTTCTTAATTTTCTTCCATTTTCTTCTTTCTTGTCTTTTCTTCTTTTCTTCCTTCTCCCCTTTCCTTTCTTCTTACTTCTTATCTTTCTCTTTATTTTTCCTATCTCTATCTGCTTCTATAAACCTCTCTTACTCTTATTATTTTTCTCTGTATTTTTCTTGTAACCTTCCCCTCCCCCCTCTTACCGAGGGGGATTTAGTTAAATGTTTACGCATTTGTGTATTCTTATGTCACCGAAATAATATTTATTGCCATGCGTATTTAATGTGTAATAATATTATGTTGTTCTATGTTTTGACAGTATTTGTGTACATGTATCTATTTTGGGCATTAGTAATGTTGTGTAATATGATATTTGATGTTGACATGTGTTTATTATCAATTACGTATTTTTTCAACTGCATGTCAAAATTGTATCTTTTGCCGATAAATCAATCTGAATCTCGAATCTGAAGTCTGGAAATAATGTATACGATAAATACAACAGACAGTATAAGAAATACAATAAGAACATTTATAACCGAAACTGTAAGAGAGCTATAACCGAATGTCTCAATGGAAATTATAGTGATTTTGAATTGAATGCACAAGTATATAACAGACCCTTAACTTGTATAAGAGTGTATCGTCGTATCTGATGATTTACAATTATATTTCCATATAGGCTTACTAGAATATTGTCTATATCGGATTGGCAGATGATCACAGTGACATAAACCGTAGTTTTCTCCCCATCAGATCACTGGAACAATGTACGTTGGCACTCGATAGATCATTAAATATTGATAGTTCCGAGTGTAACGCACTTTTTATTTCAGCGCGTACTCAGTAACATTTTATTAAGGACTGGTATACTGAAGAGATCAGCTAAACACAAAAGTAGCTCAACACCACTCGCGTCGCGCGATTCGTGGAGGCAATACGCAAAAAATGCCAGTATGTACGCTACTACGGCACAGCGCGCGCATACGAACGTTCTGCTGGTGCGCACCCAGGGTTGGTCGGCGCGCGTATTCATATTCGGGCCTAAAATGTCTTTTTTCAGATAAATCATACTAATTGTTCTTTTTTTTTCTTTCATTCAAGTTAATAGTATTCTAGTGGAGGCAAATATAAAGGCGAATTAATCACTTTTGGTTATCAGGCGGACGAGACGTCCTATCACTTCCTCGGCAGATCTGAATGTTTACGCTATCTTTCCTGCAGCTTCGCTATCTCGGAAGATAGCTACATCCAGATCGCCGTCGCGAACTGTAGTTCGTTCACATCACCTTCCACCAAGTATATTATTTGCTTAATATTTACCACAGGCATTCAATGAACAAGACAAATATTTATCCAATAATCCATGAGATTTCATTCACCAGACCAATACATTGAATTGCCCTAAAATAGCACTAACTGACTTAAAGCCACTGTGCTAACATTTACCACAGTTAAAAAAATGTGAGCTACATTCAATCCTTTGAATAAGTGCTAATGAGCCCTGAAAAATTGTTATTCAAACTGAATTGATTTAGTGCTTTAAAAAAAGTGAAAATCATACAAGCCAGTCCAATTACGTGCAACAGGATTCACCTTGCCCATTTCCTCTCATAAAACTCATCTGGTCAGATTCTAGGCCTATTTTTATCATCCACCGGCCAGTAGAAATTGTTATGTTCATGCCATACCTTGGCAGTTTAACTACTTTTGAACGTTTGTATTGCTAGGGTTTTTATTTGTCCATTTGAACACTCACAAAGTCAGCTTCAGATTATTCAAAGTTTGATATATTTTTGGTCCGATCTGGCGTAACGCGATCACCATAGACGTTTGTAACGAATTTTTTAATTTATTATCATGTTATTTCTGGTCATTTTTTGTGACAGATGATATTAAGAACGATGGCCGTGGCCTAATGATAGTCTTGTAACTTAGCATAGTTTTATGTATCATGTTAATACTCAGTTGGCATGCGTAGTCTGGTCAAAAGTGATCATTTGAGCAGTCTGGTGACGATCATTTATGACGTGAAAGCCAAAAGTTAGACTTAAACGACACTATATAACACTGCTGGAAGAACCCGTTTAAAATATTTGTCTGAACTTTGCTATCGACATATCTCGACAGTGTTGAGATGAACAAATAAACAACCTAGAACAAAAAGTTTGGACAGTTATGCTCTCACTAGTACAATACTGTGCAAAATACAAAATTGGCATTAATATTTATACTCGGGCGATAGGAATTCTGCAAACAGCAGCAGTCTATGGAAGAAAAGCTGGAAGCGTCTCTCAAGATTTTCATTTTAAAGCACTTCAAATGATGTTTTACAACGCAATTTTTTTCAGGGGCTTCTTATTTTAGACTGTTATCAAGCACACTAGTAGCATGGGAGATCATGTAGCTCTAGCAGATTTTTTAAACAGGAAACATTGTTATACGCAGTGCCTTTAACCTACATTTGCCACATCTCAAGCCGGCGGTCGAATAAAACAACCAAATTTGGCAGAGGTCAAGTTGAGGTCAAGGGTCAACTTTTGGACCATACCTCGCGCGCGTGCGCGTCTCGACGGGTGCGTAAAATGCAAAAATGCTCCAAATCACTTTTTATTGACAGATCTATACGTTTCAGGTCATTTGGAGCATTTTGGTGCGCGCGCGTACGCGCGCGTTTTTTCGTGCGCACCCCTTTCCCGACCGAATATCGTCGTTTTTTCGATGGATTTGGATTTCTGATTGAATTCTCCATCAATTAGAACTCTTTCCCGACCACTAGGACTCAAAATATCGCTTACAAGTCCAAAAGAACATAAATGCGCGCGCATTGCGCGCGTAGTGAATGCTGGGCATTTTAAAATCACTCATAACTCTCATAACGTTTTTTTCTCCCGCAACCCTTTCCCGACCGAATACCGTCGTTTTTACGATAGATTTGGATGTCTGACTGAATTCTACATCAATTAGAACCCTTTCCCGACCAGGCGAACCCAAAATATGGTTTAGAAGTCGCCAAAGACGTGAATGCGCGCGTATGCGCGCGTTGAGAATTGCGGCATTTTAAAATCGCTCATAACTCTGTAGAATTAACGGCGACCCATACTTTTTATTGCTTATTCTGATAGCCTATGATGCGTAGATAAGGTTTCAGATATCACTTTCTATGACAAATTCTTCTGATGTCATCTATGACGTCACAAACAAAAAACAAGTTTTGTCCATTTTTCATGACTGGATATTAGTAAGGTGACCAAACTTGGTACACAGTTACTTCAGGTTAAACTTCATCACTGATACTAATCATATCCGTGCGGGCGTCACGACGAACGCGTATGCGCGCGTTAAATTGTAATTCTTAAGTTAGTCCTAACTCTCTGGAATTAACACGATCCTTACTTTGTATTGCTTGTTCTGATAGCCTATCATGCGGAGATACAATTATGTACATTCCTTTCCATGCCAAATTTTTGTGACGTCATCTATTACGTCATAAAGAAAAATTGTGTTTCGTCCATATCTCATGACAGGAGTCGAGTAATATAACCAAGTCTGGTACACAGTTACTTCAGGTCAAAGGTCAACTCTGGTGGTAATCATAAGCGCGTGCGCGCGTCGGGACGAACGCGTACGCGCACGTCGATTGTTGAATAAATGTTTGATGGAGAATTTAAAGTGATGCGGGACATGTTTCAGAAAATAATGATACCTGATTTAGATGGTTGGTCCATGTGCTTTACATTTAATGATCGTAGCGTTTACGCGGATCACCAATTCGTCTTAGTGACGAATTAAAGTCTAGTTGAAATTGAAGCTTCACAATGTTAGCCTATCACTTTAATCAGTACAGTGAGCTTCAGACGGAGACTAACTGAGTTAGTAACTGGCAGGGATGTAGTCGAGGCCGGGCCTCGAGGCGGGATTTTGCCGGCCTTGGCCTTGGCCTTGGACCGAGTCACGTGAACAAAGTCTAGGGGAAAATATTTTCCAGCTGCCTCGTGACTCGATCGGAACGGCCGGACCTTGACTACATCCATGGTAACTGGCAGTTGGTGTGGAGTTTTTTTTTTTTTGAATTGCTGATATACACATTTCCGAGATATGTCCTTAAAATGACCTTAGCGCGTGAGTGATGTTTTTTGTTGTGCAAATGAGATTCCCTGCATTTAAAGTGCGTTCTATTATTTTGTGAAAAAGTTTTTTGAAGTTTTTTATTGAAAAGTTTTTGACGAGGTCTCTTGATGTCATATACACCGTATGTCATTAAAGATTGTAAAAGAAATATAAGTATCACCCTAAATTTGTTTGTTTTGCGGAATTTGCCCCACAATATACAGAAATTTCTAACTATGCGTGAGAATGCCCTAAATATCGAAAATAATTAACTGCTTGCACTAGTAAGGGCTACTGATAAGGCTTACTTCCAACA
>JZLH01S0079915.1:10668-26492 GCA_001188425.1 Eucidaris tribuloides | reverse complement strand
AGAATCCGAATAAAGGTAACAAAGGAAGCTTTATTTTTTTCTGTTCAATCAGTGAAAACAAATTGGAAATAGAAATGACCCATAGAAGCAAAAGGCTCAAAATGCATTACGTCTCAATATAAATGCTAGAATGCCTGTGATTACTATGATAATTTGTTTGATCTTATGAGGAAATAAGGAGGTTTTGTATACTGCCTTTTTTGTGCATGTGTATGTGCCAGATGATTGGTTGGCGTGAATTTCAATGCTGTTGGAGAAATTGCAGCTTTGGGTAAATAAATTCTTTCGTGTGCTTCTGCTATGTGTGTGTGTGTGTATGTGTATGTGTGTATGTGTATGTATGACTTGTGTGTGTATATGTGTGTGTTGTGTGTGTGTGTGTGTGTTGTGTGTGTGATGTGGTGGTTGCGTGGATGCTGTAGTGTGTATTTGTTGTGGTGTGTCGTGTGCTGATGTTCTGTGTGTGTCTGTGTCTGTGTCTGTGTCTGTCTGTCTGCTGTCTGTCTATCTGTGAGGGAGGTTGTTTATTCATACTAGTATCGTACATCCGTTTATATTTCCCTTGAAATGTTTTTGATGGTTTGGAAAGAACTTTCCACAACATGCGTTCCAAATTATTTCAAGTAGAAAAACATATGTTTCTTTTCAAGGTAGTGGATTCGCTATAAGTTGGTATAACATGTGCGAGTCCCACAGGGATCCGTATTTTAGGCCCTTTACTTTTATTTCTGTTACATCAATGATATTGTACCATCCGCCCCAAAACTAACCTGTATTTTGGTTGCCAGATACAAATAATACTCTTTCGCCATAAAAATATGACTATTCTACCAGAACTTTAAATCTGAAAGCCAAAAGTACAACGTTTGGTTGAACTGTAACAATTTCATGTATTTCAAAAATTTCATTCCCCACAATTAATTGTAACATATAAAATAATATTTTTACGATCAAAATGTAAATTACGACTGGGTCGAGAAACGGACCTCCAGAGGGACTCCTGAGTTGTTGAGAAATATGTATGTCTGGTTGACACTCATTTCCGATCAACTACCTGTGAGAAAAGCTGAGAAAACCCTAACCAGATATGCCTGACAGTCACTTCCAAAACTGTATTCTGGAAGCGTCGCAACAAGATGTCTTGCTTAATGGTGTCAAAACGAGCATGAAAAATCGAGCAGCACAGATAGACTTCTCTCGTCATAATCACAAGCGTTATGTGTCAAGTGTACTAGAAGACAGTGTACACTGTATTACTCAAATCACCTTAAATTTCAAACTTCCCAATATAACCCAATATTGAAATTGCAAGTACATGCACAAAGTTATTGGTCAAGCTTGTCAGTCTGACCAGAGTACAAAACAAAAAATTAAAGAACATTAATATACACAAGAAAGAGCCCACTCGCAACGAGACATAATAAGGAAATAAGAGGAAGCAGCCTCTTATCTTAAAGCACACGGGATTATCAATCCTTGGACAAGAAGAAGATATCAAAAAATCAGTTCATCATTACCTTGCTTTAGGGCGTTATGAAGGGCAACCATTAACATAATAAATTATGTGATCTTTATAATTTAAATAAGATCTGTAATGAAACTTCACTACCTTTGGAGTGTGATTGTTCAAAGAAGCGTAGGAAAATATATTCTCAGCTCACTCGAGGAATCGTCCAAACACACTACAAAGTGTACACTATTTAATACAAAGTAAAAAAAACACTGTCCAAACCTTGCAAGTTCCTTTGTAATACAGTATTATGTTAAAGTTTCGTAGACCATAAGCAAATCTGCATAGACTATGTAATATATCTCAAGTTAATTTCACGTGTACACTTACTATGAAACTTTATTAGTTCACTAGTGCCTTTATTTCTATCTTATTAAATTGGTTATTTATATGTTTTATTACCATGTATTCTATACTCAACTTCGAAACTGGTCGTCGCATAGAAATAAAGTTCAAGTTTCAAGTTCAAATAATCAAGGTGACAGTTTTAGGTTTGCCTTATAAAAAAATTGCATACGAAAATCCGTGTTATCTTAAATGCTCAATGTAAATTTTGTTTCATGACATATGTTACATTGCAGAGAACGGAGACAATTCTGATTTATATAGAATGTCTCCTGCCCCTAACCAGCATGGGTTGAAAACTTGCGCGAGGACCACGCGGAAAATATCTTTCAACAAGTCTATGTGTAGTTTCATATACAAACAGTTTCAATTGATAGCGGAAAAAAAATTTCAAAACATTAAACACGAAAAAATGAAGAACTCTGTTTTGGGACAAAGTCAATTGACATTAACAAAATAAACCGATTATTACTCACCAGAAACACCAGTGGTTTTCATAGGACCACACTGTTGTTAGAAGTGCTTCTGATAAACACGACAGGAATCACCAACAACTTCTCAACACGTCGTTTTAAAAAGCACCCATCCCGGTCGTTTTGAGTTTATATTTGCATTGATATATTCGTTTTTTGTGTCCATTTCGTTGAACCCAGGAGAGCCCACAGTTTTGCCTGAATGAAACTCACAGAATTCAAGACACTCCACTTTTGGTAGCGCCTTGTGAATTTTGCTCGGAGGCGGACGGTGAAACCCATTCCCACCATCTAGTGTATTTATTAATTAATGCGTACGCTTAACATTTCTGCCCACCCCCCCCCCCCCCAAAAAAAAAATAATAATACATGGTATTTTATGCCTACAATAATTTGAAGAACAAAAACAGAGTTACAACCTGGGCACGGGTGGCCACCTCTTTTTTCAAAGTAGATGAAAATACAGGTATTGTTAGTGTTTTTTGCACCCCTAAAATTTTAAACTGACCGACATTTTCGGTCTGCTGATTTGCCTCGAAGTTTGAAAAATCAAGCTATCATGTGACTAAGGTCTGTTAGGGGAACCTCCTCCGTATAAGGCCAGAAAAATTGAATGTTTTACCTCAATTGTTTTTTATTTCCTTTTTGAGCATTATTAGCGTAGAAATTGAAAGATTTGGAACATATTCTTCAGTTAAGGATACAAGTGCTTTGCATTCTTTCCCGCCTAATTTAAGCTCCTTTAGTAACACTGCGTCACGCACTGCGAGTGCAAGTTTTATGCAGTACGACTCTGGCAGCATCAACTTTACCGCCATTTATAAACTCCTCACAACAAGTTGGAAATCAGGGTTTGATCAGATTATTTAATCCCTTTCTCTCAGAAGTATTTCACTGCCATTTTTTTTACCATCAGGAGGGTTATTAAATTTTCTTTCAAAATATACGTACTTGCTTATGATTATCTGTAATCGTGGAAAGTAGTGTTTTTAAAAAAACTTTAAATTGAAAAGCTGCATAATGAAAACCTACAATGGAGAGACAAAATGGAAAATCTATTGTGCGTTTTTCAGCTTCTCTAACTCTAAAAAAGAAGGATTTGGGGTATATAAAATCACAGAGAAAAATAAAATGAGCGATTCATAAGCTTGTTGCTTTTTCTGCATCATTAGGTAAGCTATCCGTAAGTTTGATTTAAAACATTTAAGAATTTTTCCAATGCTTTCGTATTTTCCCGTATTTCATCATGGAAAACACCTGCGAAATATGTCACGCGAGTCACAAAATAAGGGATTTTTTAAGATTACTAAATAAACAAAAAGATTTCACGGTATTTGACATGCAAGTGTGAGAGTTGTGGATAGTCTATCAGGAGAATTTAAACATATTTCATTTTGCCGCTGCATATCTTGAAGAAAAAAACAAATCTCAAGAGTGTCACTCGAGTCACGCATGCTGTATGTCGACAAGTCACAAAACCAGAGTATAGATCATAAACTGAGAAAATAAGTGAAGCTGAATTGCTTATCTGATTTCGACATAGGTAAGTTTTTTCAGCAATTGATAAAATTGATATTTTTTCAAATGCTGGTCATATTCTTCAGAAATGCCTTATTTCATTTATGAAATCACTCATAAAAGTATATTCATTGACAAGGTTAAGATCTGACCACCATTTCACTGCAAATGTGGTGTAAAAATATTTAGGGGGCTGTTCTCCCCTTATCCTATGCAAATATTATTAGCTACAAGATCAATTATAATTCATTTTACATGTAAATAAATAAATTGGAGAAAATGAAATGTTATCCCCTACCCTTAATTTTGAGAAGCGTGTGAAAAAAAATCAGTGCATTGGTCAAAAAAAAAATTATTCTGAGAAAACAGTCAAGCTACAGGCTGAAATTTAATAATTGTGGCCCCCTATTTTCCCTTTAGTGATTAGATTTTTATATTTTTGCCTTCATACTTTTTCAAAATAAATTTTTTGTACGATTTAGATTTACGATTTGAACCAAATTTTATACACACCCTGCCCATTTCTTACAATTTTCTAATGTATGAAATTTATGGATATTTCTCTTCTAAACTACCCACTGTTCTTATGAATACATTTTCTATTACCAAATGCAATATGCTACATTAGTTGTTGGCTCGTGTCTGGCAAGCCGCAAGCTGTCAGGTTGCTAACAACAACCTTTAGTCAAACAGGCAATAGTATGCACAAGATTTGCAATTATCTATGACACGTGTTCTAAAGGCAACATATTGCGCCTACTCTGGCTTCCAACATTAGATTATCCATCTTTTATATTGATAAAGGGAAATGCTATCTTCGATCAATCTTTGGAAAGGACAAAATCTGATTTAAGGCACAGTAAGCTATCTTTGTGAGTAAAACAGTCAGAGAGTGAGTGTGCAATGAGGTCAAAAAAGTTGCATTGTGCTAGAACTTGAGACTAATGTGCCAGAGTAGCTACACTGCAACATATACACACACAAAATGTTGACGAATCTAAATAAGACAAAAGATATTTTGCATTTCTGACCTTCAGAAATGAAATTCTCAGTCTAGAAAACATATTATTTGTGTGAAAAAATAAAGTTCATAGCTTTCTGGTATTTTGGCGGTCAAATGGTTGGCTGGAACTGAACCTTGTCTCACGCAAGTCACAGAATGGGTAATTTTCTAATTTTCCTAAAAAACTGGAATTTTAACACTCTCTTTTAAAAGGTATTTACAATTACATCATAGTGTAGTCACTAATATAACATATAGATTTAAGTCTTTAAACGCTTATGAAGCTATAACACAGTGACTGTGTCACGCGCAGTTCACATTTCTTTCGGCCATTTCTCACAACAAAAAAAAAAAATAATGGAAATTTGCCACAATTTAACTTACGCGTGAATTTACCTGAGTGGTATTCAGTTTTAGTTCAAGCAATAACGAATTAAAATCATACTTTGTAGTTTACAGGAAAATCAGTTTAATTGAAGTACTGTCAAAATTCCTTCTTTTCTTTCTGTCACGCGAGCTCACGTCGAAGAAATTGTATGCTATAAAAAATATTGATTATTGAACAATCATTTCAGAAACTGAAATATGTATGCCAGATTGCCTTTGACAAAAAACATGTTAAATTTGTCGTTTGAATAAAGCCAGTTTGAATAACAGTATGACATTGAAACCTGAAGAATTATTTGTTCAATGTCACCGCGAGTCACTATGAATGGGCTGATATTCAATGCTAGCCGCTCTTACGTTCGTATGTTAGCTATCAACTATTTTGGAAACTGGCAAGAATGGAGTTTCATTTTCATGTGAAAGGATCATTATTATTCACATCAAGATGCATGCTTGTCAAATTTTCTGTCCTGATTTGGAAAAGCATAACCGTGTCTCCGGATACTTAGTTATTTTGTGTCAGCATGATAATGCTTATTATTTGTTGAAAAGTTGGGAAGGTTAGACGCTGCAGACAGTTTGCTTGATTATTCCCTTTCATTGACACCGCTCAAACTAGGATCACAGATTTTCATTATAATTTCACGGTGTAAATTTCAACATTATTTACCTGTTGTCGAACCTATATGATCGGGTTTTCCCCAATTTTCAACGTTTGCTTTTACAATCAAGGAGCCTTATCAAAAGACGAACTGCATCGGTATTGTCATTTATCTTCATTCGCTCTCTCACTCATTTGCAGTGAGATAAGCGGAAAGGACACGTCAGTGTAATCGTCCAAACAGGCACAGTCTCGTTGACGCGCGGTCGGGAATGCATACCGATATCTGTGTATTTATAAAAAGAACTTTCATTCAAAAAAAAAAGGCGCTAAATACACTTTCCATGAATAAATGGGTCATACGCAGTAACATATAACTGGCCGACAATAATACTGGTATAAGCATATGATTTACAACTCAGCTAAAGAAAGTCTTTTCTGTAAAGTCTACTGCTGCGTGTGTCCATAGTCCTCAAAACCTGTAGCATTTCTCTTGTTTCCTTTATCTCTGCACAGCATTCACCAATCCGTCCACTCTGGATGTTGTCGATCAAATCAAGTTTTCTCCGGCCTGGCCTGGCTTTCCTTCTACCTCTCCTTCCATTGGTGTACTGAACTATACGGTCGGAACGCCCGCGTTTCCATTGACCATACCCAGACATCTTTTCTCTTCTCAGTTGAATCATCAAACTTTCCTCTCTGTGTAATTGTACTCTTTGGCGGACCATATGCATTAATCTTTCTGTATATTTCCAGTGGCCTGAAGCATTTCGCCCATAACCATAGCTCAAAGACTTTATCCTTTTTCATGTCCTCTATTTTGTTGTTCAGCTTTCTGAACTCAAACTCCACACGATGTGTTTTTACCAAACTGCTTCTCACTTTCAGCTGTAGGTGTGACTCCCTCTGATCTATATATATATTTAGTTGGCTAGAGTAATGTCATCGATGGGATATACGCCTTTGGCATATATGATATGTAACTATGTATGTACACTCTGCTTTTATAATGATGGAATATTTGTGATACTTAAAGTTCTTTCTCCTATATCGTCCAAAATTTTCAGGACAAAATGTATTATTTCACAAAAGCACGCAGTTATGTGAAGCAATTTTTGATTCAGAGACGACATTAAGTAAAAACTAAAGTACGTTTGAGCGCAACATGAGCAATTATATATTATTTTTTTTAAATCACAAAAAATCATGAAAAAGTAAATAAATCTTAAAGTCATACAAAAACAACAGAAAACTGATAAATTTGAATTCTAATGGTCACTTTATCACTAAATTAACATCAAAATAGTGTTATGTTACAAGTCTAATAACGGCGCCCGTTAACAACCACGTGACGCAACAACAACAACACCGCCATCTTATAAACACAGGTTTATAGTGTCGAGTCCGGACGCTACAAAAATGCTCAAAATTCCTGAAATACCTAAACAGTGTCCCCCCCCCCCCCTTTATAATGCTATTAACCTGGTCCAGTAACAAATAATTAATCCCAGACGTACGTTCACGGAAAAATGGCACTTTTAAAATGATTTTAAGTAATTCCATTAAATTATGAGCATGAGAATGTTATGTATGTATTTATGTATGGTATGTATGTATGTATGCTATGTATGCAATATGGTTTGTGTGAATTATGAATGCCAGCAAAATTTAAAACTGATAATAAATACCAAACTCGGATTCAAATCTTTCATATCAAATTCTTCACGAATTCCGTACCATCCACCAAATGCCAGACATATACTACATATTTAGTATTCTGTCGGCCAAGTCCTTGCATGCATCTCCTTACCCAATCATATTTTTAGTGACATTCGCGCATTAGACATTCGTCTTCACAAAGTTTCTGGTATGAAACAGTGATTCATGATGCTTCAACATGTTCTTGTCCGGGTAAGTAATACCCAAACTTCAAAAACCTTAAACAGTCATTTTTAGTTCTTTAAAAACAGAAATTTATTACTGAGCCAGTTTTACCATACCGTTTCCGCTAGACTGATGTTTTAGAATTAAAAGTCCAGTGGCTCTTAAACTCATATTATCTATGGCATATCCTGGAGGTGGTAGCAATAGATTTATCTCATAACTCATTTGTTAGTGCGTTAAATCAAGAACCAAAATCAATAGTTCTTGAACGGAAACCCATCTTTTTTTCATGACAAGCGTGCATGCAATTAGATCAAACGCCACACCTTGGGGAAAATCCTAAACTTCTGACAATTAAATGCGCATTTACAGATAAAAAGTCAAACCGGTATAGGGAACAATGTGGAGCAGTAATTTTTATTCAATCGGAACAGGAATCAGGTTGACATTTGTACCAAGTAGACTCAAAGCTACTACACGCAAAAACGTCCTAGTTTAAAAATACACCATGCATATAAACAACTATTTACCGTTGTTTAAAACCTGTCACTCAACATCATCCGTTTACATTGTTTAAACACCATAATTGTGGAATCCTGTCCTTTCAGCAATATTGGTACATGTAACACAGCGGTTGTTCAAATCTATAATAATTATAGCTTGGAAGAGGATATCACAATCAATCGTTGGTTTAAAAAATTAACAGATGTTGTTTTAACAACCGTGTAAACAGGTTGTTTGATACTATTTTTCTGTGTACAATTTTCAGTACTCCAATTTATATTGTCCTATGATCACGTCTAGTGGAACCTTTCGTTGTTTATAGTATAAATCGAACACCAGCTTATTAATATTGAATATAAAAACCAAAATTAAACAGTTTTATCTTTGCCCAAATACAACAAAGTAAACAGTTGAACTTAAGGCCACATCTTTTAAGCGCAAGTTTTTATCTGTGCGTCATGGTAACGTTTCGTATTGTTGAATGTACACAGCTCAATAAAAAATTCTCGACAATCAGATTGCAGTAGCGCCTAAACACACACAGGGGAAAAAAAACCCTTAAACTATTTCCCGACTTTTGAAAATTGATTTATAATACTCCTTTTGCTCCTCTGATTTATACGTGGGAAAATATGTTTACATTACGTGAGTAGAATAAAAGCCCAAGTTTGTTCGGAATTTCTTTTTAATTTGAAAGCTTGTGCCCAAAGGTCACATCACACCAATAAAGATTTGAAGTCTTTCGGGTTGTAGATATCAATGAACGAAAAATCTCGGGGGGGGCAAGTGACGGGTACCCGGCCGATTTTCGACGTATACTTTACATTATAGCATCAAAGGTTTAAGGTGTTAAGTAATCGAAGTTATACCTCATCAGAAAGAGCAGACTCTTGATCTTTCTGATGAGTATGTCGATAATCGCCCGGGTACCCTGTATAATCTCGGTGGTCCTCCCACGAGATTTATTTATTAACTTAATATTTTTAAAAAAATGAACAGACTTTCAGAATCTGTTATTGGTGTAATGTGACCTTTGCATCAAGCTCCAATAACTAGAGCCAGTTCGATGCGCGCAGTCGATGGGTATCCTCTGCCAGTCCGCACTCCCATCAATTCATGTAATTGAAACAGCTTTTCAAGTTACTGATGTAGCAAACCAATTAGATGATTAAGCATAAGCCATGTTGGACCCGACCAAGTTTTACAGTAAAATCCAATGAAGCCACTCTTTAAATTTCGTGACAATGAAAGCTCAATCTCGGACATTTGAGCTTTGTGACCTTTGACCTCTGAACTTTCAACTCCAAATCAAAGGTAAATTGGTGCCTTATATTAGATACTTCCCAAGTTACATCAAAATCGGAAAAGTCATACTCAAGTTATCACAAGTATGAGCCCAAACGCAGATATATTTAAGGCCTGTTACCTATGACCTTTCAGCCTCCAAGATCAATGAGTTTATTTGATGCCTCAGTAATACATACTTCAGCCAAGTAACATAAAAAATCTGACAGCCTGTTTCAAGTTTTCATCGTAACGAGCCAAATCAGACATATTTTAGGCCTAGACCTTTGACTTCAGCTCCAAAATCTAATCAGTTATGGTGCGTTATAATTGACATACTTCACCCACTGTACATGAAAATCCAACAGCCTGTTCTCAATTATCGCAGGTAACGAGCCCAAATCAGAATTATTTTTTAGGCCTGGTGACCTTTGACCTTGAGCTCCAAATCTGATCAGATTCATTGGTGACTCATAATAATACTTCACCCAAGTACATACAATTCCGAACTAGCGCTCTCAAGTAATCGCGAACGAGCCCAATCAGAGCATATTAGGCCCGGTTGACCTTTGGAGGCTTTACTGTCAGCCAAATCTAATCAGTTCATTAGTGCTCATAATACATACTTCACCCAAGTAACATAAGAAATGTGACTGCCTTCTCAAGTTATCATCGTAACGACGCCCAAATCAGAATTTTTAGGCCGTGACCTTTGATCCTTTGACCTTTCACTCCAAAATCTAATCAGTTTATGGCCTATAATGACAGATTTCACCCAAGTTCACACAATCGAACAGCACTCTCAATTAATCGCGGTAACGAGCAAATCAGACATATTTAAGGCCCGGTGACCTTTGACCTTTCAAGCCTCCAAAATCTAATCAGTTCATTGGTCGGTCATAGTACATACTTGGTCCTAGAATTACATCAAAATCCGATCGGTTCTTCAAGTTATCGCGTACGAGATCCGGTAACGACGGATGGAACGGACAGGACGGACGAAGACGGACGACGACGGACGCACGGACGGACAACCCGAAACATGATGCCTCGGCAACTTCTTTGGCGGAGGCATAAAAAAGAATCCCAAACTAAACTGGCTTTTAAGGACAGATAACATATGAGAAATTATTTCTGGACGTTATTACCGCGGCATGTCTTAGAACATATTTCAACATTGTGAAGGCCATTTTTGAAAGAAATTCAAAATTCATTATCTGGCATACATGTTATATAGTGCCAAAGTTGAATACACAAAACACTTAAGAACATACCTCATAAAACAGTTGCGCCATCACTAGTAATGTGTACAAATAAGTCGGCAGAAGAATCAATTACATGTACTAACTCTATGAGACAGCGTAGGAAAAGTGAAGGGTTGCTCATTCATGCTCACTCTTAAAACATTTTACAGAGCCCACTTTTAGACCTTCCAGAGAACAAGTAGCATACCAGGGTTCAAAGTATACCTCGGAATCCTTCAAATACGAGAAACTTCGTTACACGATCCCTTGTGAACAGTTTACTTTTTTAAAAAAAAAGAAACTCCGACTTGCACATAAATGTTGGTTAAGCAGTTTAAGTATCAAATATAACTTCAAACTTGATAACTTATGTATGTTGGTATGCATGGTTTGTTGCCAAAATATAAAACTCAACCAAGGCCAGTTGTTCAATGATTTTAGTCAATTACACGTATCATTTAATTTTGACAAATACTCACTAAGGCAAATACTGTCCAGTACAAGGTGTGTATGTGTGTTGCCGCTGTGTGTTTGTTTGTTGTTGTGTGTGTGTGTGTGTGTGTTTCTGTATGTGTGTTTATTTGTTTATGTATTTGTGTGTGTGTTTATGTGTGTGTGTGAGGTGGGTGTGTGTGTCGTGTGGTAACTCTCCAAAAACACCCCTTTCTCACAAAAGCTATCCCCCGTGTGCGTTGTGTGTGTGTGTGTGTGTGCTCCCAAATGACTATCAAATGGTTTAGAAACGACTGAAAATAATGATCAAGATGATCACATCGGCTCAGCAAATTTATCGCCAGTTCTGAAAGTTTACAAAATCATTTGCGTATATAATGCGATTTAGATGTATTCATCAAAACAAATTATTTCCCCTGTTTAAATAACACGACCATTAGCTTTTTTTTTTGGATATATGTGTGTAGATTGATTGCATAAAAGGGTGAACAGGGCTTATATGAACATTGCAAACTGTACGTGTGGGTGTGCTGTCGTGGGGGTGTCTATTATGTGCTGTTGTATGAATGTATTAGTTATTTCTTATATGTTACCATGTTCATGTATGTTTGATAAGATCATTTTTACATTCAATGTCGTAAAACCGATAGGGAGTCAAAGATCAAAACATTAAATAAACTATCATGATCATCAGCGGAACGCGATGATATTATGACTGGCGTACACCACACCACCCTACTTTACAACAACACACAACAGTAACTATAACTATTAATACTCCTACTACTATACTAATATCACTACTAACAGCTATAGTAGTTAGTATGCTGCAACTTCTTCAACTAATACAGTATTCTACTATAATTACGAGCTATTACCATCACACTCCACACCAATGTACTACTGTACTACTGCTGCCTGCTGGTACTACTTTCTACTACTACTTTTATTACTACTACTCACTACTACTACTACTACTTCTTCTTCTTCTTCTTCTTCTCTTCTTCTTCTTTCTCTTTTTCTTTGTCTTCTTCGTCTTCCTCTCCTTCTTCTTCTTCATCAGACACAGTTCGTAGAAACAATGCAACGGTCTTCTTGCGGTACAGTACTTGTGTGTTCACCAATGGAGGTAAAAAGGGACCAACATGTACATGCACTACTCTAAAAATAGACTAGTACCACCTTGTAATATTTGTGGGAACTGATTATACCAAAAAACAACATTCCAATCAAAACGTTTACTATATTTCCACTAAAACTGGATTTCTAGCTCCTCACACTTTCAAAGTTCTTAAATGAATATTCGTCAATATACGATTGTGTGCAAAAAGAAACAGACATGTCACAGCCACTGCCCACGAAGCAATATCAATCAACCAACCACTCCGATGACACTGTGTTGCTCAACATCTCATCACACATTGCGTATTGAAAAGTTCCGCGATTCTGCTCGGGCGGCAGCCGTGAATCCGTTTACACACGGGAAATGAACATCAAAAACAGCGGCGTTTATTTCCGGCGTGATTGCATTTAAAATTAGGGAAGAGTTCTCAACAAATCTTCGGTCAACGGATTTTGAAAGGTTTAAAATGTTTTGCTTAACGATGATTACAAATCACAGTTATTCTAATAGAGAAACGGTAGTAATTTTGACTTTAAAAGTTCCCCTTTTTCAGATTGTCAATGGGGATTTGTCATTTTCCCCCATTTTGCGGTGGTTGACACACTCAATGCGCCCGCAAATGATTATGAGAGCGTTTTATATAAAAATCTTCGACGGTTGTCTGAAACTAGACATTTTCAGCATTAAGTACATACCAATCATATTTATTATCGAAGGGAAACGGTTAATGTTAGCCATGAAATCAGGCATAATTCTTCTCTAAGTCGGTTATGACGTATTGGCGAACCACGCGTGCATGCAGTCAGCGCGTGAATGCGACGCGCGCCATTGTCAATAGGCGCGTCTGGGAGACGCAACACTTGTGCAGCCGGCCAATCAGTAAGCTGTGAATTTCTACTTCCATAATTACTCAAATTGCCATCTATCAGCAGTACATACCATTATGTTTTTAAAACTTAGACCGGACTTTGTCTTAATATGCCAAATCAAAGGTCACTACTTGAAAAGAGATATATTTACCCTTCATTTAAGAGTCATAAATTGTGGAGAGTAAATAATTTCTACATTGCCTAATAAACCCATTGAAAAGTTTTAAGGAATTTGTTTTGTTCGTTATTTCTCGATGGATTATTTCTCATGCTTTCCAAAAAATTCATAAGAGACATTAGATTGAATATATCTCTCTACGGTGTGTTTCCATTCTTTAGGCAAGATCAGTGTTAAATATTATCTCGTTTAATATAAGAACTAATAAGTTCTTACAAAGAAAGACGTGCGTTGATTATAGCAAAGTGATTCTGCAATCCCCCCCCCACAAAAAAAAGACCCTGAATCAATTACGCTAATTGGCCGTTTCAGAAAATTAAAATGTGTGTTATTGAAAACATATGGCTTGTAACTTAAGAACACGAAGCAGGTAAGTAATATACCAGTTAAATAAACAATGAAACATTAATATCACCCTTCACACCACAAGGCATACACACAGGGACTGTGAAATTCTTTCTTTATTAACAATTTCATTCGATTTATCTATTTTTTCTGCACAAAGGTTGTGACACTGGAGCAGGTAGAGGAATTCTTGAGGGGATTATCTCCGTCGAGCAGTACCGGCCCCTGTGTGATGGCCTGCAGGGGTTAGAGCGTTTGCCTCACAATCAGTAGGTTGCGGGTTCAAGCCCCAGCTGGGTCATACCAAAGACTTTTAAGAAATGGTCCATTCTGCTTTCTAGCCAGGTACTCGACATTCTGGAACAGGGAAAGGTAATAATGACATTTATGTTATGCAGGGCCCGCTGGAAGAAGAGTCTATTTGACTGAAGTGGCTACCCTGGGTAAATAAAAAAAAATATTATTACTATTAATAGGGTAGAGAACAGATTGTGGAACAAGACGCAATAAAGCTTACATACCTATTAATATTCAATAATATTCACAATTGCATCTCTTGATTGGCCAATTCAAAACTGCTGGTTTCATATATCAAACGATGTATAACCTTGGGTTCCATAGCTATACTACACTCGTGAACAAGCTCTATTTATATTTTTTGTTCTATATGACTATGTATTGTTTTCTTCTACCTTCTCCCTAAGTTTTACAGTCCATAATATATTATGTTCACAATTTATTCATACACACCACAACAACAAAAAATCTATGAAAGAACCTTATTGGGCCTTTAAAGGTAAGTGACATGATTGGGAACACTTGAAAATGCCTCAAGAACCAAATGAGTTGAAACATATACCAACTGTACACCAGCTGGAGTGGATCTCCCAGCTGGAAGGATTTGTCTGTAATTTGTTTACTTAAGGAGAATCAAGCATGAACATACTAGTATTTTAATTTTATCGGGGCACGATAAAAATAAGACCCATAGAGAGCTACACAGCAGGTTTGCCTGCCACAAGAGATTTTGACATTAGTTATTTTAGAATGAGTCAACGTTTGACTACAAGATTTTTACAGGAGAATCCTTACATGTTTTACTTGATTCTAGAGTAGTTTCAGCCCAAGTTGAGGACTACCCCCAATCATGTCATTTACCTTTAGGGAGCTCTGTTGAATTGTGTCAAACAATCACACACACTTCCTATACACACGCTCTGTCCATTACACACTAACAATGCATTTTGATGACCAACCAAAAGATGTACACTTAAGAAAGACAATATAACATATGTATATTTATTATTTCTATTATTTTCCCGTTGAATGGTTTAAACTCATCAACTGAAGTAGTAAATACTATCACCTATTTGCTTTATTTTGTAAATTTGTACAGATCTGGCCAAAGGACAAACAATCAATAAATACATCTGAAAAAAGGAGCACCGTCTGCATCTGCCGGGATTACTACTTCCAAGATCTTATCTCAGTTTTTCTTTACCTCGTGGTGCATGCATGACCAAGGTACAATACGATCAAAATCCTCCCATGCGTTCTTCAGATATCCCCAACACAAGATCAGGGTATACAGACGGACGGACGGACAACCTGAAAAACTGCCTTCGGCCCCTTCGGGAAGGATGCGTGAAAAGTCCAAACAGAGAAATGAAAACTGGAAATTGTTAACTACTCTAGAGTTAGAGTCTGAATTAGCAGTTGAATGTTTTACAGAAGGTTCAATGTGATGTTAACTTTCAAACTCAATATGCACATTCTTGCCCCTTGAAAATTACTACAACCCACACAGAATATTACAAGAGATCTTAACACTTTCATGGGTTAAACCTCTGGAATAGTTCACTCCAGACTATGTAAATTTTAACATCCTTTCCCATATTTAAAACACAAACTAGAATTGTAACCCTACACTCTAAATTTTGAAAATAACTGATTTCTAAAGATTAACTATACAGTGTGTCTCAAAAATAATTGTGCAAGTCAAAAGCGCCCTCTTTGGTAATGATAAGAACATTTATGTGACGTCATGCTTACATCACCATTAAGGGCATAGTCTTAGCTTTCAAATGTCGTTTATTCTGTTCA